>JADDOH010008397.1:0-21809 GCA_016648135.1 Agrypnia vestita
ACCTCAACTTCCACTGGTTTCTCGGCGGCTGGCTTCGCCTTATATTCTCTTCTCGCCGGCCTGAGGCGTGACCGACGGTGGAAAGGGGGCATCCCTTAGCTCCCTATTGGTCCGGATGATGTAGACCGTCTCCCGGTCGGGCCGCTCTTGATCCACCCTCGTCGTCCATTGGCTTCCTCTGGGTCCATCCCAGGCCCCGATGGACGTTACTGGTTCCGGGACCCGGCGTCGCATATGTTACGCCCCCTATTGTTCTCCCAGTTTGCGGCTAATCTCGATGCTTTTCTGGTATGTAGGCCTAAACACTTTGTTATTTCACGAACGCTTTGTTCACTGTTCATATCCCTATCCCGTCACCAAAACACATAGCAAAATGAATTAAACTTAAGGAAAATACTACAGTACAAATTGGCAAAGGCGGAAAATTGAAAACACAAATCCGCATCAACACTTTACCCAACATTACCCAAAAATAAAACTGCTTACATATACATACTTAATTAAATCGACACGCCAGACATATTTTTATCGAGCAGTTATTTCTACCATAATTGACTAATTACATGGGATTGACGCAGGGTTTCATTAGATCACAGTAAAATTCCTTGAGTATGCATTACAATATTAATCTTATCATTAAGTCGTCGGTTTGATTCTTACAGTAGGCCTCCCAATATTTAACGTTATTTATACATTACAACATTACAGGTCAACCCTTATCATTAACATTGATTTAACGCTATTTATACATTACATCATTACAGGTCAATACTTATCATTAACATTGATTCAACGTTATTTATACATTACATCATTACAGGTCAATCCTTATCATTTACATTTAAAATTTACCACTCCGCATATCCTCTTCCTTTCTTTTTCTTTTTAATTTTTTTTCTTTAACAATGACAACATGTACTTGATACTTAGTTTTATTTTTAATTTTAGCTCAAATAAAAAAAGCTATCGTACTTCTTAGTTGGACAAAACATATTTGTCAATATGTGACATAGAGATACAAAACAAAGGGCTAAAATTATACAGACATCGTGGCATTTCTTAGTGAATCAATTAACATAAAAACTTATTTACATGGGATACATGCTTCAAGCGGGTCCCCTAATGTTAATGTTCTGTATACATCTTTGTAATTTCTTTTGTGATTACAAAGTACATGAATTTGCATCAACGCCACTTTCCCGAAAGGAATGCTTACATATACTAACATAATCAAATTCGATAAACACTTTTTTTTTCAAGAAATTATGTTAAACCTTATTACTAGAAGAAAAATTAAGAAAACTTGGCGTAAATTAATTAATGTAACATTATTTACACCTAAATAATGAAAATTCTTACTTCAATATGTAGGCTGGATTGAATGCAAAACGTTTTTTTAGGACTTTCATTATACTAATCATTATCTTATCAAATCAGCTTTCTTCCACCCCTGGTATAAGAATATAGGAAAAGAATAAAAATAGAGAACACTAAAAAATTATATAAGCCACATTCCACCCGGCAGACAATTGAAAATTTTCCAAACAAGAATTATTTTGAGCTTTATTATTACTAGATTAAAACAACTATTTTAAAATAGACCGACAAATTATATTGCTTAAACGAGTAATCAAAACAATAATTGCATGTTTACAGATAGGTTATATACCTACAACCTACAAATTTGTATAAAAAAAACACAATATTGGGAGCTTAAATAACTAATGACAAATTAACATTATTCTTAAAAATAATTAAAACTCACAAATCAACATTATTCAACTAGGTGTAATACATGAAAACATAAGACATGAAAGCCTCGATCTAAAGTAATATTAATGTTTATTCCAACACGGCATTTACTTATTTGCAATTAATTAAACTATTTTGTTTCAACCCCGTGTGCTAAAATTCATTCTGCAGACAGATTTCAAAAACTAAAAAGTCGGAATCTTATATCTCTTCAACCGTGTTACATCTTTTCACGAGATAATATCCTATTACGTTATATATTATATATTACATCAATATCAAACATCGCCGGCAATAATACAATCAAGTTTTTTCCTTTTGTTACGATCAATACATTTTCTATTATTTGCTACAAGTTAGATTAATTCGGGATGGTCTCGTTATTATTTCAAATTGCAATGTCAAATTGATACTGTCGCCATGTGGTGGATCGGTATGTCAGCGCTTTCTAAAACATCTCTATTGTCTGTCGAGGACAATAGTAAGTTTACTGCGACGACTTTCGGAATTATTATCTTGTTTTTCTAAAAAATGTCTTTCCCAAAACAATGGCGACTTCTCTAACAAACGCAGCTTTCTAAACCGTTGTCCCATGTGTTCGCATTTGGCCAAGATGTTCTTTCTATTGTTTAATCGGGGTTAGAGATATACGTCCCGCTGCAAGAAAAGGTTTACCGTTTTTACCCTTCCAAGATGTTACTTAAGAACAAAAGGTTGCGAACGTATTGCCCATCCTAACAAAAGGCCGTGCACTATTAATGTCTTAAACGCCCTCGGCAACCCTAACTTTGGCGATGCCCAACGCCTTCGGCAACCCTAACTTTCTAATTCATTGTTTCATATGTTTTATGGCGGGCTGTCCTAAGAGCCATCGTCCGTCGCAATGTTATTTTTTTGAACAATAGGTCACATATTTCGTCCTCGAACAAAAGATCGAACATGACCGGCTGTGACCACATGGCGCGTGGTCTTCGAAACATGGGCGCTTTGATTTCGGTATTGCCCTAGGACAAAATTAATAACCTGGTTCGCGTCATATTCCGGTACATCAAGGAAACAAAATGTTGACAAGCAACGTCAAAGAAGTTCTCTCTTCCATAGACAAGATATATTCTGTTCTATACTTTATGGGCACCGGCTGTCAAAATTATTTTCTATGATCGAAATTAGAAGTCCTACGCGCTTTTTTACGGTTTTGTGAGAGCGTCCTGGAAATTTTGACGCAAGGATGTTATTCTTCTCGTTCTTTAAATCGTTGGTCGGAAAAGACGTAGTTGTTGAATTGAAGAATGGGCTGAGCATATGCGGCACATTGCACTCTGTGGACCAGTACCTCAATATAAAATTATCTGACATCAGCGTTACAGATTCAGAAAAGTACCCACACATGCTGTCTGTGAAGAATTGTTTCATAAGAGGATCTGTCGTTAGATATGTGCAGCTACCAGCCGATGAAGTTGACACTCAACTGTTACAGGATGCGGCGCGTAAGGAAGCGGCTGTTTCTACGAGATAATCTTAAAATGAACGTCTAATTTTAAGGAAAACATTAGCTTCGTAAACAAATACACAAATGGAAATTCTCCTCTGCATCTTTATCCGATAAAGCCCATACTTAGGATGAAGACATTAACTAGAAGAATGATTATTCAATAAATTTTGTTTTTCTTAAAATCCTAAATGTTTATGTAAAATGTATGATTTCATGTGATTAATATATTTTTGTAAGTTTTTTCTTTTATTTTCTTAATTAATGAAAATGAAATATTACACGGACCTTACACATTAGTTTTGTTAAATGTTGGAGTAGACTGGATTATTTCCAATAGCATAACTATTTTAATCCTATCATAGTATTTTATTTCAGAAGTAAGTCATAGGAAATACGTCAGTATGCAGAAAGCGGGACGGAAACGCGAGACTGCTGATTGCAGTTTAGTCAGTTGTGTGGATTATATTGGACGTCACAGACGTCTAGCGTGATCTGCGTGTTTTCTTGATGTTCCACTTTGTAAATCCAGTAAACCCGAAAATTTCAAAAGAAAGCACAGGCTCAGGATATCTCGAATGATGAAAGTAATATCGTACCAAATTTGCATAAATGGGTTCATCTATTGTCTGATAAAATCAGGGAATAATCTTTGTTATGATTTTAATAAAATAATAATTTTTCAATCAACTAAATATGTAATAATGAATTTTATTTTTGATATTCTGAATTTATTTTTATACAAGGAAACTTATCCAGCATTATTTTAATTTTTTAAATTTAATAATTAGTATTGCGTGTTATGTATCCACCATGTAGACTCCATTAATGGAACACTTCTGTACCTACAGTTTTCCAGGGTAAGGGGTGGGTAGCGTACATCTGGCCACTATTAATGACGTTTCCCAATTCACTTCAGAAATATAACATGAATCTAATTTGGTATTAATAAAGATCCCGTCTATTAGGTTGGTAGGAAAATAATTGTGGTTTATGATCTTCAAATTTAAATATTTATTTTGTAACAAAATTAAATTTTACTCACCTAACGATCTACAATAATATTAAATTTTAATTAATTGATAGGAACTTATGAAAAAATAAGCACTATTAGAATTGACATATTTTTGACGGTTAATTAAAAAATTATTTATTCCGTTGATGTAAAGATCCAGAGTTGATTCAAATTGCACTTGATTGACGAAGAGCTTTCCCTGTAACAAGTTGTTAAAATGCTTAAACAGGTGATCACCTGTTGGCAAGATATCTGATGAGTATGGTAGACGAGGTAATATTTCATAGGTGAAAAAAAATGCCAACAGTGCAGAACAAACCTCAAAATGGTAATTTTTTGGTTTTCATTTAATTTATGTCACCCATTTATCGAGTTTTTTAAATTTTCCTAGCTGTTATTAAAATTTATAATAAAACCAAAAAAGTTGATGTTTCCAAAAACTAGATTGAAAAATGAGATCTAAAATGACCTTGTTGCGCTTCTTGGTCTAGTGATAAGACACTTGCCTAGTGGTCAAGTAGACGGGGATTTGAGCTGTGTTCCAGGAGTTACCCACCGAGTTGGTACTATTTTCAAAGCACGAGTACTTAGTTTGAAAATAGTAAGGATATATTAATATCACATTAGTGACACGTACAATGCATCTCTATTTTAAAAATAATAGAACTACTGGGGTGCAGTGATGGTCGAACCATTAGCTATTTGAGGTGTATCGATGATTGGTAATTGGGATATGACTGTTGTTTAATACCAATGGTTATCCATCAAATTGTGAAAAATAAAAATCAATACCGTCAGATTCAAATCTCAAATAATAGTTATTGTGGAACCGGTTAAAATACCATCACTACTACTGGATGTAAAGATGGGATATTTGAATCCCTTACAGAACAAGGTAGAAGTTTAAAGAAAAATTATAAAAATATATTTAATCATTTACTAAATTGGTAACTACACAAGAAACAAATTATATCCAAGTAAACATAATGTATTTAAGTAACACATAATAGCCAACAATACATATATTCGCACAGTTAAAAGTGGCTTCTGTAAGAAAAAAGATGTTCCTTTTGCAACGAAATATAACTGCGATTTTTAAAAACCAAATTAATTAGTCAATTAGAAAGACATACAGAAAAATCTAATTCACGAAAAAATATTAGACTACTACTGGGATTCAAACCCAGGTCACCTGCTTTCCGGGGCCAGTGCTCTGACCACTAAGCTGTAGCAACCCTCTATGTTTCCGTGAATGTATCGACCTTATACGTAGTTCTCATTTTTATTAATTGATTTTTATTTTTTTCCATAGAGCAATCCACTTTTTTTGATATGGTACTTCAAATTACTTTGCAATGCCACCGCTAGATGTTAATTTACAACTTCAAAAATATGAATGTGTTCTTGAATATATATATATATATATATATATATACCTGCGATGTTTAGTTCACGGGTGACATGAAAGTCTCCCACCAATAAAGCCTTATTGGTGGGAGACTTTCATGTCACCCGCGAACAAGTACGGCTAGTCCGCAACTTTTGAGGCCTTTTAGCCTTGACAATGGCACGTGATACCGTGTCGAAACGTCGGCCTTGGTCTCCTCACGGAGACCATTTACAGAAAACGCGAGGGAGTCCAGAAGTTCCTTTTGTTACATACAATAACGCTCGCGGAAACCTCAAGCAAAACATATATATATACCTGCGATGTTTAGACTGGTAGGTATGTAATTTAAGACTTACATTATAGGTTATAAAGTATTGTACTTGAATTTTGTCTTTAGTGTTGATTATGTTAAAGCAATTTCAATTGAAATTATCCCAATACAGACGTGCCTCCCCCTTTGCATTACCAACATGCTCCCCACTACTCGTCATAGATTTTGTCTAAACTTTTGTGAGAGTCAAATGTAATGCAATATAAAAGCAAAGGCAGCAATATCCAAAAAAAATTAATGCAGCCATCAAGGATTACTAATTTATAATGTAATGTACTGAATTCGAGATTTTATAGGAAACATATCCTATACATTTTTAGGGAACATGATTTTGGAAGGGAAAGATTCATAAAATATGGAATTCAGTACATTTTAAATTAGTAATCCTCGGAATTCAAAATATTTTTTTTAATTTTTTGGATATTGCTATCTTCGCTTTTATACCCCAAACATGTATTTCAGTAATAAAGGACATACAAATAATAAATACAGATTTTATTATATTTTAAATAATTGTCTGGTGATTATCATGCTTATCACTTATTTTAGTATCAAGTGTATCATCTTCATTTGTGCTTTAAACAGTGGACTTTTTCAGTTAAAGACCCTTGCCTTTATAATTAATTAATGAATTATAAATTATTATACATTTGCAGTCACATGCCAAACAATAAGTTAATTTTGTAATTCACAGCAAATAACAGAGTTTTTCTATTAACTTTTGATTTAGAGTAGATTAAATTATAGAGGTTAATGGTGGTTTGGCTGACCACAGCATCACATATTAACTAGTAATTGTAGACCAGTGTATGATTTTTGATTTAGCGAGAACATATTATTATATAATATATAATTTATAATCATTATAAAAGCTTAAAAACTATTCACAATGTTTATACAGGGTTATTTGGAAAACATTAATAACCTCACAGCACCATATTCCTGCTTTAATTATGAGTCAGGGAGTGAATTTATGCAGGGTTTTGATAATTTTATTTAACTTGTATTGAAACTAAGAAATTTTTCGTAATCGATATAAGTTACTGCAATGATAATAATATGTTTTGTAAAAAAAAGTCAGAAATATTGAAAAAAAATGATATTGCATAACTTCATAACTATTGATATTAGGACAAGGCTGCTTGAACATTTTCAACTCATAATCAAGACAGGAATATAGTCCTGAGAGGTTATTAACATTTCCAAAATAACCCTGTATAATTGAAAACAAATTTGAAATGATTAAAACCTCTGCTCACAAACTTAAATTGTGTGTAAACTACATTTTTTCATATAATTAAATCATTATGTGAAAAAAGTATAATCACAGAGATAACTTCAAAATTTATATTTATATACAATAATAATAAAAATTCTATACAAATAAAGTTTAACAACAAATTTAAAACCATCCAACAACGCCAGGATTAAAATGAATCAACAAAGTGATGTTTAATTTGCATCTCATGATTATCTGATGAGTCATTACTCTGTGTATAATATTCGTAGTTATACATAGCTACAGATACATTAAACTCAGATGTTAACAAAATATTAACTATATATTTAAAAATTTCTAACTTCTAGTTTTGTAGTTTTAATTACAAGATTACAAATTTCAGAATTTACTGGTTACCACGCTTGTACATACTGTATTAACAAATAATGTTTTCACTCGGTCATATGTATTGTTACATTATTACAGTGATTCCAACTTATCATATTTGTAAATCGTTATACAAAATCTATAGCACCAAAATAGATTTCCAACAAAGTGCAATTTTTTAAAATTGTATCTGCAAACCACTAATATTTAACATAGCACTTTTTGGAAACTAGTGTTTGTTTATACATAATACTTATGTACAAAATTAGATTTGTATTGTACAAAATTATATTTTTCATAGTGTTTTACATGTAAGAATAAATTTAAATAATATTCAAGGTACTACTTTAAAACAGTCTTGATCAAAGTGATTATTATTTTTTTTTAACGAATCCCAGATTATGTAAAACAGACATAATTTTGGGCAGTAATGACTATGTACAATAATTTAGTAAGGTGAAAATATTTTTTCTGGAATATTCAATTTATCCTGGGGGCCATCTCATTTGCCTGCCCCCCAATATGTGGATGTGTAGATGATACACACTCTGCGCCCCATGCTGACCGTTGTTTATGACAAGTCTGTAGCCATCCGGAAGTCTCTTCTGTGCAATTTTCTTGGCAGTCAGCATCAAATGAGAAAGTATCTGGAAATAGGGTACATTAGACATTGAATATATCGTCATGATCGTAGAACAATGACAGATGTGCAAAAAATTCCATATTGACTTTTTTGGATTGTTAAAAAGTGAAAAAAAGAAGCCATCTAATGGTATATAAAAAGTGTGTTTTTTATCAATAATTTAACCGTCGTTATATGAAGTCGGTATAATGACAGTTCTGATTTGCGATCGTAGAACAATGCAGCATGTGTAAAAACGTTGTTGTACTGCGCTGACTATATTTGAGGTTTGAAAGTTATCCACTTAGAATAACTAACCCAAGTTTCAAAGGAAAATCTTTTGTAGTTGTCAAGCTATGACAAAGTATCTTTATGTAAATAAAACTTCAAACTGCTCTCCTGCAAACTTGAGAAAAATCACATTGCTCGTTATTCTACGATTATGACGATATGTCAACAGTTTCTATGTAAATTTGGGTATCTTGAAATTGTTGGAAAAATATTGGATAAAATATTACCAATTCTAAAACAAACTTCTAAAAAACACTCAACATTTAAATACCGATGGCATATTATCTTTTGAATAAAAAAATCACCCAAACTATGATTTGATTTGATACTATGATTTTGATGTTCGATATTTAACCAAATCATCGAAAAAAAATTTCCTACACATGTGATTTAAACCTATTTATGTGATTCAAAAATTATGTATTTCCTTTTTGCAGTTTTTTAGGGTTTTTCATTTTTTTTAATGGTTATGGTCATGGAGCCAGTTAAAAATGTTTTTTCTATGTGAGGAACTGTTGAAAAAGCCAATTTGTGATGGTCATTGAAATATACCTTCCATCTACATACCTACGATTAATAATACATGTGCAAACAAAATAAAGAACGACATGAACAGGTAGGTGCAAAATACACAACACTCTTATCACCTTATCAGTCACGTGACTTTTGATTTGAGCTTTTTTGGGGTTAAGTTAATGGAAGAGACAAAACTGAGATTTGAAACAAACTATTTCTTACGTCGGCATCGTTGTCCGTGCAGGAGTCAAGCATTTCAAGCCGTTTCTTCGGAATAACCAAGAAATGAACCGGCGCCTGGGGCGACACGTCGTTGAAAGCCAAGCATTTGTCATCTTCGAAAATTATGTCAGCCTGGATTTCCTTCGAAATTATCTTGTCAAAAATGGTTTCTTTGCCGGCTTCGCACTTCGACGCCTTCGCTTTGGATACTTCGTCGCTGAAGTGTCTTTTTTGAAGTCGAAATATTTCATAATTGACAGCTTGCGAAGGAGCTGACGCAACCCTAGCCACTTCGTAAACATAGATCGGCTTCGGGCGGAATTTAAAAAATCGTCCAATTACTTTTGAAATCATCTTGCCACTTTGTTGAGCACTAGAAAATAAATAAAAATATTCACTTCTGTTCATCATTCCACTGCGTAAGCTTCAAAGGAGACTGGAGTTAGGAGGTATTTAAATATAATATAAAAGTAAAACATATTTTAAAACTTAGAGGAAAAACTAATTTTAAATTAAACCATGACTGAGAATACGAACCGTTAAAAAATATTTCTTTAAAATCTCAGTTGGCCGTACGATAATAATTGGTTGTTGACAGTTGTCACTTACACCATAGAAAAGTGACCTTGACACTCTTGACAGATAAAATCATAGAAGAGAGAAATAAATAAAATTAAAGTTGGTTTTGTAATCAAACGCCAATGCAAAACGAGGTTGATATACCGGAGTAGGGGGGGTAGGGTCTGAGGTGATATAAAATCACGGTGTGGTAAACCGGCCGGGAGATCTCAGATCTACGTAAGCCGGCGGTTACGCCCTCCCCTAGGTACAATCAAAACGTCCGGTGACTGACTAGGACACTGATATCTCGAGGCGGGTGAAGGGATATAAAAATAATAAAATCGAAACAATTTTACAACTTCTATATTGGGTAAAGTAGCAAATTAATTTACATGAAACATTAATCTTAACCTACATACGACGCAGCAAAGCGGTTACTAATTTAAAAATTACATGAACCCTAATTTAGAGGGAGAGGACAAAATTATAAACAAAGAAAGAAAAAAGACAAAACACATAAAAAATCTGATCTTACTGCTAAAATGGATGGTGACGAGATTAAATTAATACTTCGGTAGAACCAGGTGGGCGGAGAAAAAGTCTTTAGATCGGGGTAACCTGTTTCGGAGAGTTCGGCAGGTGTCTTCTTCGTGCTGCTTCGTGGTGGGCGGCGGCTTCTGGCGTCGGCGTCGTCCTCTGACTGTGCAGGCTACGTCGGCGGCTTCTGACGTCGGCGTCGTGGCGGTCGGCAGCGGGGCGTCGCTTCTTTTGTCGCTGGGCGTCGCGGCGGTACACTGTGCGTCGCGGTTTCTGATACGTCGTTTCTGGCGTCGCGATGCCGATTCGGTGGTCGCTACCGTTCGGACTTACTTTCTTCGAGAGTTACCAGGGTATTCGGCCGGACCGATTTTACGGGTCAGGCTAGAGTTCCTGGTTTCTCCACCTTCAGCTTCTAACTTCAACTCATAACTGGTTTCTTGGCGGCTGGCTTCGCCTTATATTCTCTCCCCGGCGACCCAGGGTGTGGTCGCGGGGGCTCGAGGGGAAGCCTCCAGTTGGTCTTTCGCCGATTGGCTCCTTTGATGTCCGCCTCCGTCGTTCATTCGTCTCCTTCGGTCACTCCCAGGTCCCGATTGACGCTATTGGTTACCGAACCCAATGTTGCCTCCGTTCCGCCCCCTATTGTTCTCCCAGTTTGCGGCTAATTTTGATGCTTTTCTGGTATGTAGGCCTAAACACTTTGTTATTTCACGAACGCTTTGTTCACTGTTCATATCCCTATCCCGTCACCAAAAAAAATTGCAAAGTGAATTAAACTTAAGGAAAATATTACAGTACAAATTGGCAAAGGCGGAAAATTGAAAACACAAATTCGCATCAACACTTATTACCCAAAAAACAAAACTGCTTACATATACATACTTAATTAAATCGACACGCCAGATAGACATATTTTTATCGACCAGTTATTTCTACCATTATTGACTAATTACATGGGATTGAACGTAGGGTTTCATTAGATCATAGTAAAATTCCTTAAGTATGCATTACAATATCAATCTTATTATTAAGTGTCAGTTTGATTCTTACAGTAGGCCTCCCAATATTTAACGTTATTTATACATTACATCATTACAGGTCAATCCTTATCATTAACATTGATTTAACGCTATTTATACATTACATCATTACAGGTCAATCCTTATCATTTACATTGATTATCTTCGATGCCTCCACAAAATCATTATTATTTCTTTTTTTTTTTATGATAAACCGGACGGTATTTAAAATTTACCACTCCGCATATTCTCTTCCTTTCTTTTTCTTTTTAATTTTTTTTTCTTTAACAATGACAACATGTACTTGATACTTAGTTTTATTTTTAATTTTAGCTTAAATAAAACAAGCTATCGTACTTCTTAGTTGGACCAAACATAATTGTCAATATGTGACATAGAGATACAAAACAAAGGGCTAAAATTATACAGACATCGTGGCATTTCTTAGTGAATCAATTAACATAAAAACTTATTTACATGGGATACATGCTTCAAGCGGGTCCCCTAATGTTAATGTTCTGTATACATCTTTGTAATTTCTTTTGGGATTACCATGAATTTGCATCAACGCCACTTTCCCAAAAAGGAATGCTTACATATACTAACATAATCAAATTCGATAGACATTTTTTTTTCAAGAAATTATGTTAAACCTTATTACTAGAAGAAAAATTAAGAAAACTTGGCGTAAATTAATTAATGTAACATTATTTACACCTAAATAATGAAAATTCTTACTTCAATATGTAAGCTGGATTGAATGCAAAACATTTTTTTTTAGGACTTTCATTATACTAATCATTATCTTATCAAATCAGCTTTCTTCCACCCCTGGTATAAGAATATAAGAAAAGAATAAAAATAGGGAACACTAAAAAAATTATATAAGCCACATTCCACCAGGCAGACAACTGAAAATTTTCCAAACAAGAATTATTTTGAAACACTACCGATAACGGAAGTCCCTACTACAATTAACTAACTTCGGAATTTTCGTTATGTTTTTCTTTTTTTTAAAGCGGACAAATACCAAAGTGAATGGTGTATCGTAAAGAGTGAAATTAATTATTTGAGCTTTATTATCACTAGATTAAAACAACTATTTTAAAACAGACCGATAAATCATTTTGCTTAAACGAGTAATCAAAACAATAATTGCATGTTTACAGATAGGTTATATACCTACCCTACAAATTTGTATAAAAAAAACACAATATTGGGAGCTTGAATAACTAATGAAAAATTAACATTATTCTTAAAAATAATTAAAACTCACAAACTAACATTATTCAACTAGGTGTAAGTAATACATGAAAACATAAGACATGAAAGCCTCGATCTAAAGTAATATTAATGTTTATTCCAACACGGCATTTACTTATTTGCAATTAATTAAACTATTTTGTTTCAACCCCGTGTGCTAAAATTTATTCTGCAGACAGATTTCAAAAGACTAAAAAGTCGGAATCTTATATCTCGTCAACCGTGTTACATCTTTTCACGAGATAATATTCTATTACGTTATATATTATATATTACATCAATATCAAACATCGTCGGCAATAATACAATCAAGTTTTTTTCCTTTTGTTACGATCAATACATTTTTTATTATTTGCTACAAGTTAGATTAATTCGGGATGATCTCGTTATTATTTCAAATTGCAATGTCCCGTTCATTTCGGTACTTAACAATAGAATACAGAATAAATGAGAAAACTACATATAAAACGAGTAACATCCACCTGCAGAGGTGGCCTGGGTTATCTAAACTATCATTACCTTACTTAAATTAAACATATCAGTTGCTCATTAATTAGGTACATATTACATTGATATTATGATTCACCACTTTGCCTCAATTTCTAATTCGGCCTCTACCTTCTTAATTGATTGACCCCTGTTATCTTTATTGATAATGACCGCCTGGTCGTGCGTTGCGGGATCCTCGCGCCCTTATAATAATAATATAATTTATACGATCCTACATCTCGCGGAGGGTGTCGGCATGTGGGGGATCGGTATGTCAGCGCTTTTTAAAACATCTCTATTGTCTGTCGAGGACAATAGTAAGTTTACTGCGACGACTTTCGGAATTATTATCTTGTTTTTCTAAAAAAATGTCTTTCCCAAAACAATGGCGGCTTCTCTAACAAACGCAGCTTTCTAAACCGTTGTCCCATGTGTTCGCATTTGGCCAAGATGTTCTTTCTATTGTTTAATCGGGGTTAGAGATATACGTCCCGCTGCAAGAAAAGGTTTACAGTCCTTTACCCTTCCAAGATGTTACTTAAGAACAAAAGGTTGCGACCGTATTGTCCATCCTAACAAAAGGCCGTGCACTCTTAATGTCTTCGGCGATGCCCAACGCCCTCGGCAACCATAACTTTCTAATTTCATTGTTTAGTATGTTTTATGGCGGGCTATCCTAAGGGCGATCGTCCGTCGCAATGTTACTTTTTTGAACAATAGGTCACACATTTCGTCCTCGAACAAAAGATCGAACACGCCGGGGCTGTTCTGGCTGTGACCACATGGCGCGTGATTTTCGAAACATGGGCGCTTTGATTTCGGTATTGCCTAGGACAAAATTAATAACCTGGTTCGCGTCATATTCCGGTACATCAAGATGATTTTATTTTATTTTTATGTCTGACAGAATAGGGTGGTTATGAAATGCTGTTTCGCACGTTAAGTCAGAGTTTGCATATTAGTTGTTGATATTCATTTTCTTGTAGTGATTGTCAAAACAATTATTTTAACCGGTTACATTATAACCGTTATTTAAGATTTGCATTGATGATTGTGATATACACCTGGGTGAATTCTGAAGATGTCCACCTAGAAGGCAGATCTCCGGCTAGCTTGCCGCTCTGTGGTGTTATCAAATTTACAATAACTTGGGGATGGTCACTATAAAAAGGTGGCGGAAATTGGAATGAAAAGAATTAAAGTGACACATATTTACATATTATTAAAATTGATTTATATCATACAAATTGCACAAATGCTTTATCGTTAATCTATCATCTAATCTTATTATCTACCTTAGACCTAGAGACGTCGTTGCGTTATGGAAGCCGGGGTACTTCCGGCCAAGAAGTTGATAGGGCGGGTCAATTAATTTAATCGATTAATTAGGACGCTACGCGTCTTTGCCTAATTTTATAACTAATCTTAATCTAAACGCCAGCAGTTCCGACCCCCACATAAGTTCGTCGTGTCCTTTCACATTTTCAATCTAAAAAAATACATCACAGCAAAAAAAACACTTCGTTCACCATCCGTGGGCTCTCTGGATGCCACGCAAGCCGCGTGGGAAGAGCACGTGGTCCAGGCTTGGCGCGTCCGGTTGCGGGATCTGGCCGGAGTCTCGGAAACTCGCGGGGGGCGCACGTGATCCATGCCGCGGATGCACGTGGCGTCGGTCTCCCCCGGTCGCCGCTGGGGCCGAGCTGCAGGAAGGCGTCAGGCCTTCCTCGGGGGCCCGCCGCCGCCGTGGTGAAGCGGCCGTCGCCTGGAACCATCCAGAGCGCTGCAGGGCGCTTCCTCCTCGAGCACGTGGGTGGCGCTAATCCGCGTTCTCGGAAAACATGTGGCGGCAGCTTGAGCGCCCGCCACCGACGCGGCAGCCGCGGGCGAGGGTCCCGGGAGCGCGAGCTGTTGCGGTGATGCCGGTCGGCACGAGACAAGACCGGCTGTTGGGGCACGCGGCTCCAACCCACTGTGTTTGCGGGGGAGGGGGGTAGTCTCCCAGCGCCCGCGATGGCGCTCTTATCAATCCCTTGCGGTGCAGGGTGTCAACTGGCAACTTGTGGTGCCGCGCGAAATTTAAAACGAATTATAAAATATTTACATAAACCTTATTTTCTAATAATAAAAACAAAGTATGCGATGCGGAACGTCACACGTAGGTCGCGTCCGCATCAAAGTTAGCGGGGCGAGCTTTCTCGCGCCGCGCTGCTCTGTTCCTCGCATCTCCGTCGTCTGCGTTTGGAAGCTTGGATCGTCCCCAAAGCCATCTCTCGTCCTCGTCGGCGATGGACCTTCGCGGTCCTTTTAGCGCCAGGGCTATCATTAATTGATTGCTTCCCGTCCCACCGGATCTCAATCTCACTATCTTAATCCTACTTCATCGTTCCGGTTTCGCGATTGTTGAAGCCGGTATGTCAATCTCTTTAGGCTTCAGTTCATCCTTCAGCTGTCCGATAGCTGAGGGCATCTATTTGTTTCACTTCTGACTGATCTTACACTAATTTTCACTTTTCACTGATAAGGACTAACTCCCTCTTCTGCCCCACACTCTCTCTGATGACTTTGCATTCTGAACTTTTCACTCTCTGATCACTGCCTATTCCCGCATAGCATGCGGCCTTTTATCTTCGGCCGTTAGGGGTGGATCTCTGCCGGTTTCCATGGCTCGACCTTCCTTCTCGGGGTTGGTCTATCGGCGTCCAGAAGGTAGCAACTGAATGGCGAAAAACCCTTACCTGCCCACGCCTCCTCGCCTGAGTCATTTTCTGATGGATCCGATACAATGCACATCTCGTAGGCTTAAATTCATTGTCCGTATTAGCCACACTAGGATATGCACTTTTTTCAAGTTTGTGTTTACTGGGGTATTACGCCGTGTTGTTACGACCTTTCGGGCCGATGTTTCGGATCCCATCGCGTCCTTTTTAGATTAGAAGATAAGTTTTATTTCAAAAATTGTTTAAGTGAATTTAAATTTCGCGCGGCACCACAGGTTGCGACCCTGCACCGCAAGGGATTGGTAGGGGTACCAGCGCGGGCGTTCGTGGAGGCTACCCCCCCTCCCGCATACACAGAGAGTTGAAGCCGGGGGCCCAAGAACGGCTCCTTGTTCAGTTTCAGCCGCGGCCGAGAACAGTTTGCGCTGCCCGGGCTCCTCTCCCGCGGCAGCTCCTTTGGCGGCGGGCACTCCAGCCACTGCCATATGTTTTTCGAAAAGCAGCGTCGCTTGAAAAGAGACCTTGCGCCTTGGACCACCCAGGCGATGGCCGCTTCACCACGGCGGGCTCCCGAGGAAGGCCTGACGCCTTCCTGCAGCTATTCCCCAGCGGCGAACGGAGGGGACCGACGCCACGTGCTTCCGCGGCCTGGACCACGTGCGCCCCCCGCGAGTTTCCGAGACTCCAGCCAGATCCCGCGGCCAGACACGCCAAGCCTGGACCACATGCGGTCGCCGCGAGCCGCGCAACTTGGGATGCGGGTCTCTCGCAGCCACGAGGGCCTCCGATAGTGGACATGTGTTTTTTGTTTTTTTGTGAACTGAGATGTGAAAGGACACGACGAACTTATGTGGGGGTCGGAACTGATTGTGCTTAGGTTAAGATTAGTTATAAAGTTAGTAATAGTGTTCTAGAGCGTAAGTTTTGACCGTGTTTTTTCTTTAATAGATGTGTATATAGTATCACAGTGTTTTGAAACTCCCTCTACTTTCCTTGACATTCCATTGATAAGGGCGCCTTGCACTTTGCGTCGCATAATCTGCGCGTCACATGGATTATTCGAGCGCACCATCCCTATCAATGGGATTGGGAAGCAGAAGAGTGTTTTATATATTATAAGATTATAATAGAGAATTTACAAAGTAGACCTGTGTGATTTGGCAACACAATTAATATATTCCTGTCGCTATCTAATGTAAGAATTGATGAAATTACCTACTAATAACCTAACCTAAACTATTAACAAAATACAAAAAGTTCCTACGTTCAATATTCACCATATTTCTTTTGTCTATAAATATAATTCTTGTCATGTATAGTCCGTCCAACTTATCTGGAGAATAAAGGAGGGCGTCCCAATCGTTGTGGTACTGCCCATAGTCTAAAAATTATCTCATTTGTAGGGAATTTTATGCAAATTCGTTTTTTCTTAAACAAGTTATTAAGGCGCCATAGTACATGATTCACGTTTTTGCTGTCTGGAGAGTCAATTTAGTGTAAAGTTTTCGAATCTTATTGCCAAAATTACAGCTAACCATGCATTCAATCAATTTTATTATGAAAGGTCTATTTACTCTTAAAGCATTTGTTTAAAAAAAGTAAAAAAATACTTTGTTATTATCACAAAAAAAATATAATCCCGAAGCCCTATTTAATCTTTCTAGCAATAGAGTTATCTTTGGTACACTTTTTCTCGAAATATTTCCACGTAAAGACCACATATTTTTTTAATAAATTGAATAAAAAAAGTTCAAACAGAAAGTTTGGGGGAAAATATATAATTATTTTTAGGTAGGTTGTAAAATACAACGTTTACAAAAAGATAAAAATTCACGTTCCGTCTCCTATATTGCAGCATCCAAAAAACCATTAAAACATTAATTATTTTAATTAAATTTTACATGCGTACTAAGAAAATTTCACTGTCATTAATATAAAAATATTCAAAATATTATACCTCATACACAAAAATTTGAATTAATTAAATCGTATAGTCTGTTAAAAGATCATTTTTCTTTCAAATCAGTCGTTGGTTGGACACCAACTACGCCAGTCGTCATGTTACGCTCCCGCTAGTTTATATGAATATATCTTAAAATGCTGCGTAAACTTTGCCTGAGTATTAATAAAGTGAAGATATCCGTATAATGAATGCATTCTAGAAATCCCATATCGCGGGGACAACGGTAAATGCAGAAAATAACTTTTAAATGTATTTAAAATACTTGAATTTGAATGTCGCCATTTTTATTTTTTACAACTGTCAAATATTGTTTGTTTTTGCGGGCTGATTCTAATGTTTTTTTCCATTATTCTTATCTGTTTTCTTGAAACAATATGATATATAGACTTTGTTCTGTATATACACTGAATTTTTGTCCTTCATTTTACCTGCAAACAATGTTTTGAATGAAATAAGATACTCCGTCTATTTCTTTACTCAACGGTAATTGTCATTTTTTCACGAAATAGTGATGTGAAATCTTTTGAATCGGCATTTTTTTGTGTTTTTATTTTAACTGAAAAATTTTCAGTAAAACAATATAATATTGTTATGAGTTTGTTTATTTTGAAAAATATTTTCAATTAAGAGGTCCTAGTACACGATTTTCGTATTTGCTGTCGGGCGCAGAGTTGCCAACGTAGGCGATTTTTCGCCATTTAGACTACTCACAACGAGAATCGGCGACGAAAAAATCTAAAGGCGACGGCGATAGTCTTGTTGATGCCTTATTATTGCTAGCAGAAGACGAATCGGAATAATCTTATTCTTTATTTGAACGTTATATTCTTTCTTTGTAATAATCTTAATCTTTGTTTATTTATTTTTCAAATTTGTTTTTAAAATGCTACCTATCTACTTACTTTACTTTATTTTACCGAACATTACGGTTTTTTATATTAGGCTTAGGCCTATTTATCAATACATTATAAATATGTTATAAATAAATTGATAAAAATTACATTTTATTTTATTCATATTGATATTTTGGCGTTTGGGCTACTTTAGGCTACTTTATGAAACGGCGATATTAGGCCAAGCGCTATTGGCAACTCTGGTCGGGCGACTTTTAACATATAAACTTATTAAATCATTTTGCAAAACCCGATTATTAATTTATCCTCCGGTTGTTAAGGAGCCGTTTATATGCTCCATTTTTGTCGTCCGTCGTTATATATTTTTATTTATTGTGGTCAATTCTTGATATTTTTTATGAATCCTTTTACCCCAGTTCATATAATCGGATCTTACGAATCCTTTTTTTTCCCTTTTATAACATCTTTATATGTTGTATTATGTTAAATACCCTGTTTTAATGAATCGTTTTGTTTTCGTTTATATGTTCCGTTAATCGTTTTTTTATTATACTTTTTAAATAATCGTGAGCCATGCACTGATTGCGTGTCACACTCTAATTATATAAAGTTGTCATTCCAGCAAGTTACGGATAGACAACCAAATTATTATATTTAGTTATTTGAGGTTACATTTCTGTAAGTATGAGTTTTCATTCTTTTCATAAATTTCAATAAAGTAATAGACAATGATCAGTGTAGATTTATACAACTCAATACTTTGAGCATCATTAATATATAATTTGTCTTTATTTTAGTTTTTAAATATTACTTCTACCGCATACATGCATGAATGTTTTTTATAATCGTTTATTATGGTCAGTTGTTGATCTTTTCAAATAATTGTTTTTCTCCAGTTTTCATAATCAGATTTTATGATTTATATCTATTGTTATTATGTTTATTAATCATAAGGTTTTACGTTTATATTTTCCGTTTTTGATTGTTATTTAAGAAACTTATGTAGAATATTAAAAATAAATTCGCTTCAATACAAGCAAAAAAAAATGTTTTATCATTTTGCACTATCACCCTTAAGAAATTTGATAAATATATAATACTTTTTATAAAGCTAATCTGTGCTATTCTGAAAATAGCAGTATTGGGATGTCATATCTTTATCCCAATCTTGACAGGTATGTATAACATTATATTGACACTAATTTCGATGTTTTAAGTTTGGCACGTTTGAAATAATTAATGAATTCAGTCAATCAGAAATCCCTAAATCGTAAACAAATGTTAATGTATTCACAATTACGAATAATGATCTTTCTAATTGATTGAATTCATTAATTTCAAACCTGTCAAACATAAAACGTCAAAAAAACGGCATCAAATTGTAATACAATAACTGTCAAGATACAGAAATAGCAATGTTGCTTAGTTCAGAATACGGATGATTATCATTTTATTTGACTTTTATTATTGCGAATTGATTTTAGATATTCGATATAAGTTACTTTCATGAAAGTCTTACGTTTTGAAAAGATAATTCAGAATTTTTTTATTTCTATATTCTCTTTATACTTAACCATATTTTTACGGGTGTACGACTGTATAGTAATTAATAAAAACTCTTGCGTGACCGCGCAACATGAGTTGGGCGCTGATTGCTTGTCACATTCTAAATATCTAAAGTCGTCTTTCCAGTAAGTTACGGACAGACAGTGAAATTATTATTATTATTATTATTTTGTCTTTATTCTACTTTTTAAGTATAACTTCTAACGCGCATACATAAGTAGACGCATATTTTTTTAAAATGGTTTTTATTTGAATTATTTAACATTGATATTAAACAAAATGTTATAAAACAACAGAAAATATAGTGAAAATTCACACACGTCAAAAAATTTTTCAACGTTAAAGAAAAAATAATAACATAATGTTACATGTAAAGGAAATCTTAAAAAAATGTTTTTCTTAAAAATCAGTAAAATAGCATAAAAAAGGAAATTTTTAGCGAAATTTCAGGAAGAAACAATATCTATTGTATTACGGCCGGCTTTGTCACATCTCTAATATAAGGATCGAACAATTATTGTACAGAAAAATTTCGCCAAACTTGCAAAACTTACGTTAATGTAGAAAGGGTTACGTATGAAGCACTACGCAGTTAAAAGGTCAGGCGTTAAAGTTTGCACATTTCTATTTCGTTTTATAGTATTGTATATTTCTCGATATCGTTTGTTGTGCTTAAATAATACATGTTCGAGCGAAACTAGCGCCATTTTTAGCGGGAAGTGATTAAACTAATGCCAATATTGAAGGTATAACAGCCTCTTAAGCAGTATACGACAAGATAAAAAACAAAAAATGTAAACTAACGTACAAATAAATTTATCAAAATATACATTCGTAAAATACACAACATCACAAAATGGCGTTTTTTCAAAATCAAAGAAAAATACAATTTTCAGAAAAAAAACAAACAATAATAATTATTTTAGGCCGGCGCCACATTACGCAGATCTTCTGCCGCGTTTTTTCCGTCGCGCCAAATCGGCAAAGCAAATAGATCGACCGATCATCCGCGTAGTGTGTTTAATAAGCGCATATTGTATGGAAAGAAATGTAGCGATGTTCCACGACAGAAGAGACGCGGTGGAAGATCCGCGCAGTGTGGCGCCGGTTTTATTCGGTGTCTCATACCTAATGATCATGACCACCATGTTTAACTCAGTAACACCTACGGATATCAATCGGTTTAGGGCCGTTGTATCAACTTGGTTTATAATCTTTCGTTCAAAGTATAGATATTTTGCATTTTCCACCGATCAAACAACTCGCTCTCGTAAGAATCTATGAACTATTGCTATAAAGGAAGTTGATGCAACCAGTCTTTAATGTGCATAAATAAAAAAGTTTATTTTTGAAAAAAGATGTTTGTACAAATGAACTCGTTAATGAATTATGTAATAAAAAGTATAAATAATAAAAATTATATGTAAAAAATTATTGAATAAAATATGTTCTAAAACTTTTCCCATCTTACGGCATCTAATTCAATTTTTCCACTTATCCTTGTTCTTTTTTTTCCGGGTGTAGATATTTTAATACCCATTTCCACGGCCACTTTACCTTCTTTAAATATTTTGTAAATTGCCGATTCAGAAATACCTGA
>JADDOH010008398.1:0-84180 GCA_016648135.1 Agrypnia vestita
ACCACCTATTATTGTCCGTGAAGCTGGCTTTACTTCACCTGCTGTCGTCACAAATAGTTCTTTCATGTCCGGCTTTCGTCTCGGCTGTGAGAGTGAGACCAGCTTTCGGATCCAAACAAGGGGTTGATGTTCCTTTCATCCGATGCGCTCAACCTCCATCCCGATTGTTTGTGTCTTGCCGTGTCAGTCTTCGCTCCAAAGGCTGGCCATAGCGTGATGGAGTCTCCTTTGTAGATCAATCGGTCCGGGGTGACTCTGAGAAGTGTCAGATCTTGGACTCTTCGCCCAGATGCCATGATGAGTAGTATGGCCGTCCTCCTTGACACGTCATACAGGCTGTTCCTTGGCGGGTTTTCCCGTAGCCACTCCACCACTACTCGGGGGTTCCAGATCGGGGGTCTCTCAGTGCATCCACCAGAAACCGAGATGGCTTTAAGGACGTGCCTGACGAGGAAGTTCGAGCTAATCTTATCTGCATCAAGAGCTGGGCCACAGAAGGATACGATTGCCGATTTGTGGACCAATATTGTTCGAGGGGCTAGCCCTTCGTGGATGAACAGGTTGGCCAGATATCTTGCCACTGTTGCAGGAGGAGGTTTATGAGGTTGGACAGAATGCGTGGTACACCATCGCTGCCACCTATCCCAGGCCGGCTTGTACGTGTTCAGCGTTGAGCCTCTCCAGCCAGATCTGAACAGCTGCTGTTCCTCCTGGCTCCAATCCGCTATAGCCTGTTCCCACCCACTGCTATTCTCCAAACTTCCAGTTGGGAGGTCCGACACCCTCGGTGGGGGAAACCCTGTCGACGTATCGATCAGGACGCTCTTCAGATCTCTTACGCTTATTGGCCCTCCCTTTGCTCGTTGTTTGAGATCGGCCCTCCAGAATGTCTTCTCCCATCTTGGCACAACTAGGAGAAGGGTGCCTCTTGCCAAGTTCAAGTGCGCCAGTACTCTTGGGACGAGATTCGGCGGCGGAAATACCCGGGCCAGCTCGTAATCCCAATGCTGACTGAATGCGTTGAGATAGGAGGCCGAGCAATCGGTTGAGTCTAGCGACACGTAGTTTGGCACCACATGGGCGGTGGCCGATGCGAAGAGGTCGATCTGAGGACGTCCCCATATTCGGAATATTTCCTCTGTCGCTGGTTCCAGGAGGTGCCATTCCGGGAGTGGTGTCCCCCGAGAGAGTCGGTCCGCAATCCCGTTGGATCTCCCTGGAATGTACTGCGCTGTCAGAGATATTTCCTGCTGGTCGATAAACTCTAGGAGGTCTCGAGTTATCTTCAGAAGGCCCAATGATCTTGTCCCCCCCCTCCGTGTTGATGTAAGTCACTACTGTCTTGTTGTCTGTCTGCAGTAGGGTCTTCGTTCCTCTTAGCAGGTAAGCGTGATCCCTGATCACTGCGTAAACCGCGAAGGCTTCTTTCTGGTTGGAATGCCACCGCATCTGCTCTGGGGTCCACTGGCCTGATATCGTCTTGTCGTCCACCTGGCCGCCCCAACCTGCGTCCGCTGCGTCTGTAGTCAGGACGGGGGAGAAGGGGGCTTCGTGTATTGGGCAGGACTCCCCTACGGCCTCCAACCACCACTCTAGGTATTGCCGAACCGCGGCAGGAAGCTCCACTTGTCTGGATGGCTCGTGCCTCTGCAGCTGGCGGCTGAATCTCTGCAGTCTTCGGCAATGCAAACGACCCCGAGGGGTGGCGAAGTTTGCGAAGTTGAGTCTCCCCAAGAGGCCTAGAACCTGCTTGGGGGAGCAACTGCCGGCCTCGATCGGGCGGCGCAGTACTTGGCGAAGGCCAGAGCACTTGCGGTCCGAGAGGGATTTCTGGTTGGCTTCCCAAGAGGCCTAGAACCTGCTTGGGGGAGCAACTGCCGGCCTCGATCGGGCGGCGCAGTACTTGGCGAAGGCCAGAGCACTTGCGGTCCGAGAGGGATTTCTGGTTGGCTTCGGTGTCCCAAGTTATGCCCAGAAACTCCAGCTTTTGGGTAGGTATAAGGACACACTTGTCGCGGTTGATGCACCAACCCAGATGCTGGAACAGATTGACCGTCTCTACTGCCTGGGTCGCTAGCAGGTCCCTTGACTGATTGGCCAGAAGGAAGTCGTCCAGGTAGACTACGGTCCTTATTCCTCTCTTCCGCAAGAGTCCCGCTAGCCAGTTTGACAGCGTTGCGAACATTCTCGGGGCTGATGACAGGCCAAAGGGCAGGCAGGTCATCTGGAGAAGTTCCCCTTGGTAGTACAGTCTCAGGAACTTTCGGTGCGATTCCGCTATTGGTAGGTGAAAGTATGCCTGGGTTAGGTCGATTTTCACCAACCAATCTTTGGGCTGGAGGAAGTCTGGGACCCGAAAGTGGTTGAACAGCTTGAAGGGTTTCGCCTCCACAAAGGCATTCAACGCCTTCAGGTTGAATATCGGCCTTAGGGAGTTGTCCGACTTCGGAGTTAGAAACAGATTTGAGATGAAGCTCGAAAATGATCTGCTCTTTCCAGCACGCCTGACATCTTCAGGGCCTGAATGTGACTCGACATGTCTCGAGACTCCTTCGTGCTGAAGCTGCTCAACAGCTGCCTGGTGGGGAAGACTAACGGAGGTTTGGCCACAAAGGGGATTCTCGCGCCCTTGAGGATTCTCAGCACTATAGGTGGTGCCCCGAACTCCTTCCACGTGCTTTGGAACCTCCTCAAGCGTCCTCCCCAGAACTGGTTGTTCAGCCTCGCGTCATCTTCTACCTCTGCGGCTACGGTCACCAGCGGGTTTTCGGCCGTGGTCTGCCTTCCGGTTAGGTCTCCTGTTCGGGTTCCCTGAGCCTCGCTCCCTGTGCCTCGGCTCCGGCAGAAAGGGCTTACGGGACTGGAGGTATCCCTGGTTCGGAGCTCGACGAGAAGTTGACGGCTGGGGCTGAGATGTTGACGGTTGGGCCAGGTTTCGGGTTGCGGGCGAGACCATCACCTTCTCCTGGCCCCCCGTTCTTTAGGATATACGCCGATAGCTCTTCCCTATTGAACAAGTATCCCGAGCTTGGAGGGATTTTGGCCGCACCTTCTCGCACGAAAGGGTCTTTGAAGCCCTCCAATATGGCCTTTCGCCGGTTCAGTATACACTCTGCCCGTCTGCCGCACACAATCTGCAGGATGTCGTCCGAAACCTTATTGTACGGAGCATCGCTGGTGAACATCGACTGAATCCGCTCGAAGAGAGCCGAAGCGGACAGATCCGTGCCGGGTTCGGATGCCCAATTCACCAGCAATTGCATCCCGTATCTCAGGGTCTCCCTCTGGGCGAGCAAGGCGTTTGAAAGCGCGGCGAGCGATCTTTTCAGCAAGCCAGTATGGGTCGGCGCGTTATCGATCCTTCTCAAGTCGTCGTTCACCGACAATTCCACAAATGTGGGAGTCGCCGCGTAGGTTCTCTGCGTTTCCGCATAGCGAACGCCTGACCACTCGTCGGAATCGAAGTGTTGCAACTTCGAGATCTGTTCGATCCGCTTCGGGTCCGCTCTCGGTACTGGCGGCTCCTTCACGACCGTGCTGAGCTTGCCGAACTCCAGCGTATTCTTCGCCCTTCTGAGGCTCGGCGGCGGCTGAATAAAGGACGCATTCGCGTCCTCCACGCTGGGCTCGCTCGCGGCCACGTGTTCCGGCGTTGGCGGCGTTGTTGATGCAGGAGCCGCGCCGCCCGCTAACAAGGCCTCCGTCAGAGCAGTCACCTGTTTTAGCAGGTGGTCTACACGCGGGTCGTATGCTACGCGGCGTCTCTTTCGACTCGGTTCTTCGAAAGAAGATCCGTCATTCGAGGATACCGGCGAACGAGCTTGCTCGTCCGCCATCTTGTTAACAAATCGTTTGACGAAATTCACGGGATTTACACTAAAATATCAACGTCCTGTCGCACTATGTTAAAAATTTGTATAGTCTAATGTTTGTTAACCTAGGGATCAAAAATTAAGGGGGTAGATTGCAATAGAAACACAAAAAAAAATCACAACAAAAGTTGGCGTGTCTAGACACGTGCAAATGGCGCGAAGCAACGACGTCATATGAAAGAAAAACCGTTGCGCCGACGCAACCGGAAACAGGGATACCAGCGGGAATAAATTGTCGCAAACAGGGAATCAGAGGGGGTAGGAACGCGTGTATAAGTGCCGAAGCAGCAGGCTGTTCTCTCATAATGGATTCCAGGCGTCGAGACGGAACACAAAATAATCTAAATATAATAATCCAATCAGAGCGGCCTCAAAAGAGATCTTTAAATGTTTTGACGTACCGAGCATAAAACAAATATATGCCAAGAGTATTCTCTTACACCAATTTAAATACACAAAACAAAACAATAGAACACCGGCATATAATAGAGAGGCAGTAAAATGGTAAATAGAAATATACCAACTTTTGGCCAAAGAAGCTATATCTATTTTGCAACAAAACTCTACAATATCCTTCCCCCAACCTTCAAAAATATTGAAAAGATTGAAGAGTTCAAAAAAAAGATAAAAACATGGCTGAAACCAGTCGATGCAGATAAATTAAAAGGAGTATTGAAAACTTCGCAGTAATTTAAAAATAGGAAATAAATAAGTATAAACCAGTCCGCCTCAGCACAGGAACCCCTAGTGAGGAGGACTAAGAACTATAATATCATCAATTTCATCATACATACATTTTAATATATTAAACATGTACAAATTGTATCTAAATAGTACCTAATAAAAAATATAAAAAATTAAAAAAAATCATTGTCTGTCTGCCCGTAAAGTCCGTAACATGCTTTATTTAGATTGTTACACGCAATCAGCACGCAGCTCAAGCAACATGCAAGGGTAGAAATTATATGGTGTTGACATTTTTATATTATTATTTATTTAGTTTTAGGTTTGAGCTAATAAAGTCAGTTTAAAAAATAAATAGTTTTCTATTCATAAATTTTCAGCTTCAAAATCCTGAAATTATTATATCCCGTAATTTTTCACGGGTGTGTACAGCTATTCAAATCCCATTTACAATAATTTTGTTGTCTGCCCGTCCATCCGCATAACTTCGTGTAACGTCCGTACCATTTTTATATTTTTACATGTAAAAGTACCGTCATTTTTGACAGGTTACAGCTAGTTAATAATAAAAAACATGGTTGACATTAACTCAAGTAATCACATATTTTGTCAATGACCTTGACAATGAAAGTTATCCTAACAAAATCTCACTATGATTACCAGAATGTTTAAATAACTCTGTACATAAACATGCGCGTCACAAACATTTTATCAGAACGTAATTTATAATGGTGATAAGAAACCTCAGACAGAAATCAGACTTATTTCCAAGTAAAAACAGAGTTCCACTTCAGCGAATACAACGTGAATGTAATGGGATCGTAGCATTACTTACACCGGACTCGTATTTTATCTGAGCACTGTTCATAAATTCACGCTAAATTTCGTAAATGGCACCAAATATCACTCCTGAATAAATTGTCTCTCATATACTGATGCACATTGCTTAAATCGCTCAGGTTCGCACTAGAAAACTTCTCGCTTGCCAGTAAGTACTTTCTTGATTTAGTGTGCTGCAATACATACGCGCTGGCCACACCACTAGCCGCCGCACGGTTTAAGTCTAAATAAACTTGCATGCCATGCTCATCCCCGTCTTTTATGCAAAATGTTGATTCCTCGATACCTCGGTAACGTTTCACACATTTAAAGTAATTTCTCCATATTTCCAGCAGCTTCTATATACTTCCAGCGATTACGAGAATAGCCCAGTCGATTCCAGACTTGCGTGAACCGTTCGAGAGATTTGGATAGTGCATAATTGCTTCTGATTATCATCTCACAACAATAATGTGAACATATTCAAAACTTACTGACGCATCACATGGCTTAGAGGGTAGAACGCCATTTTCTGTACTGACATACCATCAATTTTTCCAGAAACCGAACATCACACAAATAAAATCATAAAAACCTTGTAAAAAAAAACATTTATTTTTAATTTTTGCTAGATTTTTTATCATTTTATTCGACTTTTATTAAAGCGAATTGATTTTTCATAATCAATTAAGTTACTATGCAGTGATAGCTAAAAAAAATAAGTCAGAAATATTGAAAAAAAATGTAAACTTTGATATTGCATATCTCCATAACTATTGATATTAGGTCATGGTTGCTTGAACATTTTCAACTCATTATCAAGGCAGAAACCTACCAGTAAAGTTTTTGCTTCAAGCTATGAGACACCCTATAGAACGGTTGATTGTATCAGCGTTGCACACCGATGGTATATCAGATGGATTTTATATAATCAATGATTTAACCACAAAATGAAATGATGCATGATTTTCATGGACACACTTGGAGAATGACCCCTGTAAATTAAAACAGGTTACTCAGCATGACGTCATTAACAAATTTAAATTGCAATATTATTTTTCATTAATTTTTACAAGCCTTAATGATATTATTAATGACTTATTAATTCATGTATTTGCGTTTTCTACAATAATTGAGTTATTTACTATTAATTTATATCAGAAGTTATAAGCCGTTTCAGATTTTCTCAAATCGTAATTTAGATAGAATCTTAACAAGGACAAAAGAGGCATTATCAAAAAGACTGCAAACATTATATTATAGTTTAGTAGACTCAATTGTAAACTATGGCCTAAACAGCTATGGATTGACATATCCATCATACTTAGAAAAGGTAAAACAACTACAATTAAGAATTATTAAAACTAAAGCAAATATAAAACAAAAAGAAGCATGTAAGGACCAACCGGAAAACCTATTCAAAATGTGTAAAATCTTACCAATCCAAAAACAACTTCACTATAAAATAACACTGGAAGAATACGAGAAGGACAGTTTCAAAACATCATGAATATATGACAAGACAAATAACAAATAAAAAAAAAACAAATAATTGTTACGGAGACAGAACCAAACAGTGCGTAATTCCAAAATTATTCAACAAGCTACCGGATAAAATAAAAAATGTAACGGAACAAAAAATATATAAAAAAGACATTAAAGAAATAATTCCGTGAATTGTGAAGTGGAAAGGAAAAGCAAAAATTAATTTAATATAGTAGATTATTATATAATATATCATAAATTAAATACAATTAACACTTATTATAATTAAATCCTTGCATTTAAACTGTAATTACAGTTTTGCAAGAAGTAATTTAAAATAAATAAAAAAAATTAAAAAATTACATTAGTTTTCAGTGGGATTTTAAGGAAATAATTTTACAAGTCAGGTAAAGTAAAAGTTTGTTTAAAGCATAGATTTTTGTGTACTCCACCAATCAAACAATCCATTTCTATAAAAATCTATGTTTTAAAAGAACTTTAATCCAACTTGAACTTGAAACAACCGGCCCTAAGAAACAATAATTTTTAAGAGCTTTTAACTTTTTTATTTTATCAGTATTGCATACGGTTTTATTACATTTTTTTTCCATTAAAACTATAAAATAAATTACTTATTTCGCTGCACCTCTCCAAAAAGAGACTATTGTGAAAAAAATCTCTTGCACTTGGAGAGGAAATTTAGTTTGACCTTTTTCATATTTTTATCAAAATTTACAAACTCGTAGGAATTTTTCTAAACTAGTGAAACGTATTAGAACTAGCCGTGGAACCAAATTGTGTAACAAGAAATTTAGGTCAGTTCATGTCTTTATATTTTGGCAATCTGTTACTGTAATCTAAATTCAAATAGATGTGTTATTTGACTTCTATATGGTTGTGTAAAAAATTGTCAATAAACTTGATAATTTTCTCAAAAGCAGGCAATTGGGTGCAGTGAAAAAATTATTAATTTATCATCAAATACCGAAAAACAAACTAAAAATTATCATTTTCAACTGCGGGGGTTTTATCAATAGCAGTGATTTGTTTATCTTACTTTTGGAATGTTTAAATGTCACGCAGGGTTATAAAAATGTTTCTTATCTTGGATCTTAATCTCCCAAGTTTCTCAAGATATATTGTTCATTTTGTTGTTAATGGATTCCTTTTTTAAATATTATAAAGATTAAGATAATTTAAATATTTACACATGGAGAATGGCGTAACATCTGCCAGACAGATAGATAGCAAACCTTATCAAATATAAAATAATTTTGACTCATCTTGTACCTACTGAATAGCGATTATTCAACGAGATTTCTTAATTTACTAACTTGTTACGTAGAAGAATTTTTTGAACAATTTAATATTTTAAAATGAAAATGCCTGGCGTTGAAGGTGGGCTAACTATATGTTCGTCAGTCAAGTATTAGTAATTAAAAATGGATGGCAGTCAAATTACTTTGAAATTAATGCTAGTTCCATCATATTTTGAAATCTGTGACTTGCGTCCACACTGGAATAGTACTTTTTCATAAGAATATTAATACAGTTTCATTAAAACAAAAATTTTGATACAAATACACGCTGTGAGTCACATAGAAAAATACTTGCAACATACAGGGTTTCTCGTAGCTAGTAGGAAAAATTTACAGGTGGATTCCTGCATTGATAATGAGTCGAAAATGTTCAAGCAACCATGATGTAACATCATAATAATCAATATAAATTACTGTGATGAACGGAAACAAGTCAAGAATAGTCACAATCCTGAATAGATTGATAAAATGTTGCATTTAAGTTAGTTATTAATTATACCTGATGATGAGAGGGGCTCTCGGAAAAATAGTAATAAATAACTCAAATATTGTGCAGTACAAAGTTTAAATAAAAATTATATTTTAAATTAAAATATTGCACCATTCAACGACACTGCTGACAAGCGTTCAGTGAGACCCTTTGTGGCTCTAGTTTTTTTTAATTAAAGTTTACTGTAAAAGAATTAAATCATAAATCACTCTGAAAGTATATTCTGTTGAGTGGAGTGGACTAAATCCGGTAATATGGTCCTGTTCAAAATAAAACCCAATTTCAAAATAAAACACAATTGATGCTCAAATAAGTATTAAAGAAAATATAACACTTTAAAGTTTCATACATTTTGACATTTGATAGGTGATATCCATGTAAATCATAGACAATATCTGTTATAATACATACACATATTCTTGGATTATGCCAATATTTATATAAATATAATAATAACTTTGTCTGTCTGTCTGAAATTTCACGGCTGGAGAGACACTCGAACCTCAAATGCGCAGATGGCAACGCGGTAGACTACATAGCCACCATCGCTTCTCCATGGCCCGTCAAAAATATGCTATACATACCAGAAGCGGCTTAGCTCTAAAACGCGAACCATTAATTTATGCCTCGTACGTTTGACGGACTTTTTATTATGTATAAATAAATAAATAGTACTTAAATTATGTTCCGTGGTTTTTCACGGGTGTACGACACTAGTTGTGAAATAAAAAGAATGTAAAATGTCAAGAAATCATTAAGAAATGCAACTAAGAATAAATTAATGACTATATAAGAAAATATTTAATAAAATGATAGTGATAATGTTGTGATGAATATCAATAAAAATAAAATAATCAGCTTGTAGTGAAGTCAGCGAGACCACAGTTTGGGAGATTAACTCTTTGACGTAATGCTCCTCGATCACTACATACCAGCCGGCTGTTATCAATATCTCGGGTATTTTACGATGTACAAGAAAAGGGAGGGGGGATGTCTTGATATGTATACACATTTTATCACAACATTTTTCACAAAATATATCTGAACTATGAAAATGACTGATTAAATCACATGTTAAAACATCTGAAGTTACAATTATTCAGCTGTATTCTGAAAATAGCAATCATTGCTACTTCGATATCTTGTTAGTTATTGTACAACATTGTGACGCTGTCAATTTTGATGTTATTATGTTTGACAGGTTTGGAATTAATGAATTCAACCAATCGGAAAGCTCTAAAATATAAACAAATATTAACTATTCACAGTTTGTGCATACTGCCGATTATATAGGTATACATGCTTGTTGGTGTAGTTAAAACACATGCCTAGCGATCTAATGGTCAGAGGTTTAACTCATTAGGAGACCACCAAATTAGTCCTATTTAGATAGCGCAGTTCTAAAATAGTAAGAATAGTAACTATAACGTTTGCAGTCGATAAGAATTAAATCTACCAAAAATGCATTGACTTTTTTGTAGCAATACATGTAAAATACTCTTCTGCACAAACAATTTTAAAAATTTACAAAATTAAAAAAAAATCATTACGTTTTTCAGAGAAAAAACTGATGTAAAAGTGGACAAACACACTAGTTTTGTATGTAAAGCCACACTTCAAACAGCTCTCCTGTAAAATTGCTTTTTTGTAGATGTCTTAATTTATGTACGCCGATATAATTGTGTACTTTATTTCAACTTCAAATAAAGTGTAAGAATCGTATATATACAGCAAGAAAGTGAATTGGATAGGAGGATAGGGGCCGCAAGCCAGGTAGCACGATCCCCGTATTATCCTGTACTCAGAAAAACGGAGCTCAGTCAGCGAGCAAAGTTGGCAGTATAGAAAATAGTTTTCAGAAATACTCAAATAAGAGAATGTCACGAAGTAGAACCCTTATTGACGTTTATCGAGAAATCACAGTTACAGTGGCTGGGACATATCTTGCGGATGCCGGTAGATAGACTGCCAAAGCGGATATACCAGGCAAGACCAGAAGGCAGAAGACCCAGGAGAAGTTGGCGGAAACAGTTGGAGGACTGCTGCGAAGCGAGGTTGCAACTAAATTGGGCTGACGTGGAGAGCGAAGCCCAAGACAGGAAAAGTTGGAAGCTTTTATGCGGTGCGGGGACCTCTACCCAATAGCATAAGGGGTAGAAGAAGAAGAAGAAGATATAATTGTGTACTTTATTTCAACTTGTTTATAAAGTGTAAGAATCATATACAAAATGATAAAAGTAGCAGTTTCCTCAACAATATGCTAAATAAACATTCTAGAATTATCTATTGACCGTATGATGAAACTGTCAACAATAAAATTATATTTATGCACTTATCAATTTACATATGAGACGATGGAATCACATAGAGGTATTATGTATACGCTGGTTTAAAAAGTCCTTGAAAATATATCACCTCTCAAATTATTAATTTTAATGAATTTTGTGAGTGTTCAAATATATTAAAGTGTTTTTTTAATTCATTACGACTGTCTTTAAAAAGAGAGAAAAATAATAATAAAACATGTATATTTTGTAATAAACCTGTAATTTATTTCAGTGTCCATATTTGGACTGCAAAATTAATCACCATAATTATTTCCATTTTTGTCACATTTTTGACTGATTTAATTTAATTTACAAAAAGGCGATTCTCCGAAATTGTATGAAGAAGTTCAAGAATTCGTCTGCTTAGGAATCTTCTCATTTAAACATGGAAGATGTAAAGGTGAATTGCTATGAAGTCTGCAATGAGAAAGTTGTGGAAAAAACAGTCAGTACTTAATTAGAAATACTATCACGAGAGTCTAAAAAGATGGTAACCGATGATCGACATGAGGCTAGAATCAAGTGGGCTATTTTCATAATTACTAGAAATATGGAGAAACTATTCGAAAAAGCGAGTGCGCACCCGGCGAGGAGTTGTTATTGTTGACCGCGGGCTAACGCCTTAGGAAACAAAATCGCGCGGCGGCTAGCAGCATGACCAAGAGACCGATATTTGGTAATTGCGTGCGAAGCGGAGTAAATCAACCTAACGACAGACAAAAAGGTGCAGCAAAGATTCTAGTGACGTGAATAGTGCAAACCTGTTTGAAATATTTTAGAAACATTTACTGTGAATTTGGGAACCCTCCAATTAAATTTATGTCCAGTGATGTTGTGTTGTAAACAAAAGTTTAAATCGTTTTTAGTGTTTCGTTTGCCTCCTACAGCCACGATTCCGTGACAATACAAAGATCCATTTGGTAAAATCTATAGTGTTCCTCTACAAATCTAGTGGCCCTAATAGATTAGTGGTGAAGTGCAGTTCCCTTATGTATAGTGAAAATTTTCTAATATTAAAAGGTAATAACTTAGTAAAAAATTTTAAATCAGGACACTATACCGAGAATCCTGTACTTGAAAAAAATCGTAGCTAGACCCAATATTCGACAATTTAGTCGCTGTTTGCGCATAGTATGTGCGATAATTTTTAGTTTTTGTTTCAATTTTTTTTTTGGGGGACATGGGCACCGCGTTTTTTTTAACCATGTTATTTTTCTCTTCCATACTGTATAGTAGAAAGTGTACGGTAAACTCTAAACTCAAAAATTAAGTATTTATTTATAACTGAAATTTAGCATGCAAAGACCGAACACTGCATTTTTCATGAGGAACATGTAAATGTATTATTGAATTTGTCGATAGGCTTGTAAATTCAAATTTATACCGTGAGATTCACAGAATATTCGTTCTATTATTTACATACCGGGTTCTTACAATCACAGTGAAGTCTTTTTCTTCCCGGTGGCTCAGTCCATGACTGAACGTTGGGACCTAAGGGGTTAAAAACTTCGGGGAATTTTCTATATTAAATTTTACAAAAAACCTAAAAAAATTTTTTTAATTTTTGCAAGGTTTTAATCATTTTATTTGGCTTGTATCAAAGTGAATGAATTTATAGTGACAGTCCAATATTTTACAGAATGCAAGTCAAAAATAATGGAAAAAAATGCAAATTTTGATGTCGCTTATCTCCATAACTGTCGACATTTCACCCAAAATATAAACAATATTTTCTATTCAAAATTGCATGAAGAAGACTCCCCCGCATTTTTTGCTACTAGCTACGAGGCACTCTGTATACATATAAAACGTATACAATGTCAAACAGATTTTAAATAAATTAAACATAAATTTAGTTGGTTTAAACCACTATATTTTTGGTAATATCGACCAGCTTCGATATCACCGTTCTTTCTTCAGGATAAACTACAAACTAGACATTACAAAATATTTTTTTTTTGCAACTTTTTTTGTGTGTACCTGACGTATGACATTATTTTCAACATACAGCAATCTATTATTGTTTCAATTTGTTTTTTTTTTATTAGATATTTTTATTATTTCTACTTATTAAATTATTTTCATTTTGCATGATGCACTCCGTAAATTGATCTGATTTATCCCCAACCCCGTGATACGAGCACCAAATATAAGACCAGGTAGTTGCAGTTATCTTCAGTATATTCAGATACTTGTGTCGACCGATCCTAAACTGGTTCCAGTGCTAACTGCACGCTGACTAATGTAAAAGAGAGATAAAGAGCTTGTGCTCTCCTCTTTTATAGCCGCGCCCCTTTGTACTCTCGGTAAGGTGGCCGGACTGAATAGGTACACCATAACACTCTTGTAATATAGTAGTGCATAAAACCAAATGAATTTGTGTATAATTTTATTTGCAATGAATAACTACAAAGTAAAAGCAAAAAAAAAATTCAATATAAATACAAAAAAACATGTATTTATTAAAACCCCTGCTCTAAGAGCAAGCCATCTTCGGGGACAATTACCCAATTTTATTACATTATTTATTACAACAATTTTAAATATAAATAAATACTTATTCTTTGGGAACCGACATGTAAAAGTACCGTCATTTTTGACGCGTTACAGCTAGTATTAAATAGTTTACTAGAATCCTTTAAGTCAATTTGCAATACAGTACAACATTTTGAGTCATCAAATATTGACGCACAGATTTAGACTGGTTGTCTCTGAGAAGAATGTGACACATTGTAAACAGAAAAACAAAATAAACATATCTGACGACAGTAATGCGACCAATGACTTTGGAAATTGCAGTTCATTGGACTAAGGTCGGGTCATAACTAAACATACAATTGTGAAGGAAAGAAAGCGGTTATACTGAGATTTATGAGGATAATTACTGGCTACATAATGCCAGGAATCAACCTTTCTTTTCTGGAGTTGTGAACTGAGTTGACGTTGCCTCTAATTATTTGAATATCTCTGTAAATATGTTAAATAGAGAGTTCATATTTTAAGCATTACACCGTAAAATATTTATGTGTTGAATAAAATATAATACATAAGTATTTAACGGACGCAACAAAATAAAATGTTTTCTCGGAGAAATTGACGTCAATTTGTCAATATGTGTATGTATTGTAGGGGAGAGCGGTGCGGGGAGCGCAGTGCGTACTGAAAAAAAATGATTGAAAAATAAAAAAATTTTCGAAAAAAAATTTTCGAAAAAAAAATTTCGTAAAAATTAATTTTATCAAAAAAAAAATTACTATAAGGAAGTTACGGATGTTTCACGAATTTACGGGGACACAGACAGATAGTGAAATTATCATCATAATTGGGATGAGAAATAATACCTACATGTATATGTAGGTAGTAGGTACCTAAAAAGGTTAGCTATTGCTTGTTATTTCACTCCCAAAACATACATAGAAATATCAGAAATTTGTGAACATATCCTGATTCTAATAAAAAACGATTACTTAAGAAAACTAGATTAATTCGAAATTTAAAAAAATCGAATTATGCAGGGCCCCGCTAATTCGAAATTCAAGGAAACGAAAAAATGGCGATGCGATTGCGAAATTATCAGCGCCAAAAATCGTAAAACTCTAAAAATTTTATGAAAAATGTACGTGTTTTTGCATATTTTGAACCACGATAAACCATTTTGAAAACGCGATATTTAATATGCTAATGCAAAGATCACGACATTTCTATTACTATAGAAATGTCGTGATCTTTGCATCTTTCGCACGTGAGAAGTACCAAATATTTACATATTTGCTGTTTCATGGGAAATCAAATTATGTATCATCAAATCCAAATGTGACGAAATGGAATTTTTTTTTCATTTTGTCACATTTGGATGGCCGTAATCGAAAATGTTTCCATTTATCTTTGAATTTATGGAAGGTTACTTTATTTAACTCGATTACTTTATTTAACGGTTACTCGATTTTAACATTCGATTCCGCCTTTTTCCCGTCCCAGAACAATACACAGCGCAGTTAGAAATATAATGGTCCATAAATACGTGAAATAATAAGTAATAACTCCTTCCAAATAAAATTAAACATTTTAACAACACAAACACAGCTATTAGAAAACAAAATTGAACTAAAGACGAATTTTAAAAAAAAGTGAAAAATAATTTAATCAAACGCGTTGAAGTACGAGGAATTAGCGCAAACTAAAACTATCCGCGCATATCAAGGTAGCCGAAAAATAATTTAAACGCGTTCAAGTACGAGGAATTAGCGCAAACAAAAACTATCCGCACGTATCAAGGTAGCCGAAAAATAATTTAAACGCGTTCAAGTACGAGGAATTAGCGTAAACTAAAACTATCCGCGCATATCAAGGTAGCCGAAAAATAATTTAAACGCGTTAAATATGAGGAATTAGCGCAAACTAAAACTATCCGCACGTATCAAGGTAGCCGAAAAATAATTTAAACGCGTTCAAGTACGAGGAATTAGCGTAAACTAAAACTATCCGCGCATATCAAGGTAGCCGAAAAATAATTTAAACGCGTTAAATATGAGGAATTAGCGCAAACTAAAACTATCCGCACGTATCAAGGTAGCCGAAAAATAATTTAAACGCGTTAAATATGAGTAATTAGCGCAAACTAAAACTATCCGCGCATATCAAGGTAGCCGAAAAATAATTTAAACGCGTTAAATATGAGGAATTAGCGCAAACTAAAACTATCCGCGCATATCAAGGTAGCCGAAAAATAATTTAAACGTGTTCTCAAGTACGAGGAATTAGCGCAAACAAAAACTATCCGCACGTATCAAGGTAGCCGAAAAATAATTTAAACGCGTTCAAGTACGAGGAATTAGCGTAAACTAAAACTATCCGCGCATATCAAGGTAGCCGAAAAATAATTTAAACGCGTTCAAGTACGAGGAATTAGCGCAAACAAAAACTATCCGCACGTATCAAGGTAGCCGAAAAATAATTTAAACGCGTTCAAGTACGAGGAATTAGCGTAAACTAAAACTATCCGCGCATATCAAGGTAGCCGAAAAATAATTTAAACGCGTTAAATATGAGGAATTAGCGCAAACTAAAACTATCCGCGCATATCAAGGTAGCCGAAAAATAATTTAAACGCGTTCAAGTACGAGGAATTAGCGCAAACTAAAACTATCCGCGCATATCAAGGTAGCCGAAAAATAATTTAAACGCGTTAAGTATGATGAATTAGCGCAAACTAAAACTATCCGCGCATATCAAGGTAGCCGAAAAATAATTTAAACGCGTTAAGTATGATGAATTAGCGCAAACTAAAACTATCCGCGCATATCAAGGTAGCCGAAAAATAATTTAAACGCGTTAAGTATGATGAATTAGGGCAAACTAAAACTATCCGCGCATATCAAGGTAGCCGAAAAATAATTTAAACGCGTTAAGTATGATGAATTAGCGCAAACTAAGACTATCCGCGCATATCAAGGTAGCCGAAAAATAATTTAAACGCGTTAAGTATGATGAATTAGCGCAAACTAAAACTATCCGCGCATATCAAGGTAGCCGAAAAATAATTTAAACGCGTTCAAGTACGAGGAATTAGCGCAAACTAAAACTATCCGCGCATATCAAGGTAGCCGAAAAATAATTTAAACGCGTTAAGTATGATGAATTAGCGCAAACTAAAACTATCCGCGCATATCAAGGTAGCCGAAAAATAATTTAAACGCGTTAAGTATGATGAATTAGCGCAAACTAAGACTATCCGCGCATATCAAGGTAGCCGAAAAATAATTTAAACGCGTTAAGTATGATGAATTAGCGCAAACTAAAACTATCCGCGCATATCAAGGTAGCCGAAAAATAATTTAAACGCGTTAAATATGAGGAATTAGCGCAAACTAAAACTATCCGCGCATATCAAGGTAGCCGGAAAATAATTTAAACGTGTTCTCAAGTACGAGGAATTAGCGCAAACTAAAACTATTGCGACTTAAATCTGCGCACAACACGGATGCGCACGAATAAAAATCCGCACGCATTATTAGTTTTTATAGCTCGTTAAAAAAACGAATTATGCTACTTAAAATGTATTAAATTTATGGTGCAAGGTCTAAAAATTATTTCGAATTACGAATTATCGGGGTTAATCAAGTAATCAATATATTTATGACGGACTACTTTCTGGGGGAACCCGCGTCAAACAGTCCTGAAAAGGACTTTTAAACTCCCGACGTTTCAAACAGGTAACACTGCTCATTCTCAAGGGCCTCTTATTTTGAGTCCTGCCCAAAACTGGACGAGTAAACCCGACTGTTCGGGGCAAGAGCCAGAACAAAAGTGAATTAAAATCCTAATTGGTGCTAAAAATTATTGATTTTTATTTATTAAACAAATAAATAAACTTTTCCCGTGATCCAATCGAGCTGAAACTTTGCAAGCAGACTCGGGGCGACGATCAAAAAGATTTATCAAATTTTCGTTAAAAAAATAATTATAGTATAATTTTGATTTTTAGAAATTTTAATGTTTTTTTCAAATTGGAATCATTACAAAAGTTTGATTACTACCAACGGCGCCGGCGGCCCGATAACGTCACGGAATATTTAAAATTTGAATTACTCCGTCGGTAGGTATAATAGGTACTTTACTACGAATTTCGAAAATTTATGATAATTGGTTCATACACGACAGCACACTTCGGTTTTTTGGGAAGAAATCAATGTCTGCCGAAAAAACTTAGGATCGATTTTTAACCCTTTTCCCGTCATCCAACGTGAGCTCAAACTTTGCAGGCAGACTCGAGGCGACGATAAAAATTATCTAACAAATTTTCGTTTAAAAAAATTTAATAATTATGGTATAATTTTGAATTTTTCGAAATTGTAACGATTTATATATTGTTTAATTTTCGAGCCCTACGCGTGGAGTAGGCGCGAAACCAGTGAGAAAGGAAGCTTGGTTTTTATGGGCTAGTTTTTTACAGAAGATAGCTCAGAAATACTGAGAAAAAAATGCTTTTTTTTTGCTTCTTATAATTATTATATTACACCACATTATTACCTGTGCCATCTGGTGGCGTTAGTGACGAGCATTGTTACGTAGAGAATTATATATTTTGATTAATGATTAATACCAATTACATATGCGATATAGTAATGGATTCAATTATTAGTTTTAATTTTCAGTAAACTGAAATATTATAAAAATTATGAATATTAGAAAAATCCAATTTAAAGTATTTTATTAAAAAAGCACAAGTCAATGTTTTCATTTTATTTAATAACAATTTTTTAAATCATACTAATTTTGAAAACGGAATGAGATTTTTTTTATAATACATGTAGGTACCTACATATGCTTATTTAAGTTTAGAAAATAAATTATCAGATAAGTGCGTCTATTTACTAAAAAAATAATGTTATCAGTTTTTGTAAACGCATGTTACTTACACTAATGCAATTAGCTTTCATAAAATTAACGGACTCTAATGTAATAATATATGTATTTTTTAAATTATTAGCATTATTTTTATTTGATACCGAGATACGTGCCAAAATTTGTAGCAATAAATAATACAATATCTTGGAAATGTATGAATATGGAGCTTGATTTTTTTAATGACAATGTTAAGATCTCGAAAAAACAATTTCGAAATGAAAATCCTGGGCACATTAATTTTTTTTCGCTTTAAATTATGAAATAATTCTCATAATTTATGAGAATTTACGAAGGTGTACTTTTGTAAGAATTTACGAAGTACACACCCTATTTAATGTTATAAAATAATTTATAAAATAAATGCTGTACAAATCAACGAAGTTGTTACACTCACTGCAAAGTACAAATTTTTAGTTTTTCATTTAAAACATAGTTTCACAAAGTTTTTACCTGCATCTGGACATTTTTCACTTTGTTGTCATGATTCTGAGGAGCACTGTTCATATGGAATATCACATAGTTCCTCACGTAATCCCATATTTGAAATAAAAATGACAGTGGTAATAGAAAAGTTATCACAAAAATCCACCTATAATTTACCAATATGTGCTCGATGAAACCGTCGACCGAAAATCGTTCACCCATGATTTAAATCTACAATCGGGTCGAGAAATTAACCAAACAAAAACGCGAGAACACGGGCAAACGGTGAGCGGACACTCCACGACTAAAGCGGAAACTCCTATTCTGAATTAATCTCAATTGATGACATGCCTAGCCTATACCTACAGCTACCGGTTATAATACTTTTATCAACTTTATCAGCTGGCTGGGGCCACAGAATATAGACCAAGCTGGGGCGAACCATCAACACCGAAAACCGAACACACGTCAATTTTGCCGGCGAATAATAGACAATTTTCAGCGATAAGGTCAAAGACAATAACAAAAATAATATGTAATAAAATATGCAAGCTTTCTGAGATAACGGGGTTTAAAGTTTTTTTCTCGTAATTAAAATAATTCTTAAGTAATACTTTTGCATATCAATATGATTAAATATTATTATTGTTTTCATATTACTTATAACAAAGCAATCACATTTGTAATCACTTTGTATCACTTTTCCTTGTAAACAATAATTTCACACAAAGATAATCTTTTGGATCGACATTTTAAAGTCAAAAATGTTTTTTTGAAAAGGACAGTCTTGCACTCGATGTGCTATAGGTATATAAGATGTAAGTCCATAGGGTCAAGAGAAAAGTCCATAGGTGCAATGATAAGACTTTTTTCATGAGATATGTTTAAACGGTTGGCGTCCTATGGGAATGTTTTACGCCCGTCCATTATATTTGAAGTGATTTGTACAATTTTTTGTCATATTACAACATACACACACGCGCAGAATAAGATTTGACATTTTAAAAACGATAATGCCTTCACAAACCGAAACGCGTTTCGAAAAAAATGAAGGAGTAGACGTAGTCCAGTGGGCATGATGCTGGCTTCTCATAATGCGGGTTACGAGTTCCTGTTAAGGTCACAAAACATCTTTGAGAACTTCCTATTGAGATGTGGTTGGACCTACCGCTTACCCAGGACCATTTTATAAGCAAACGCTTCTATATCGGTTCTGCTCATTCGCCATAATTTTAGGTTGGTCAATTTTGATGTTTAAAAGATGACTGTGCGACCCCTTAATGCAAAAGCAATGCTGGATTACACAGCTGCCACGCAAAATTTACCCTCATTTTCGCAACGGTTGTCCTCTTTATTTGCACTAAAAGTACAGATTCAAATTATAACTAAAATAAATAAGACCATAAAACATTGTAAAAAGAGCAAAAGCAACGATGTATAAACACAAAAGTAGAAGACATTACAGAGTAGGTTAGCAAAATTATATGTAGAGTTAAGTCAAGCCGGATAGAGGGACAGTCAGGTTCAAGATTTTAAAATTATCTATAAGTTATCATGAGTGTCTAACTTTCTATATATTATAACAACTAGCTATGTTTCTGTAATGGTATGTCCACGAATTGTTAATAAAGATTAGTATAGTTGCCGGCAAACATCTTGAAATTTTTTGGCGTAGTGGGGGAATGCACAGAAGACAAAATTTGGGTCTCGTTGGTGAAATGGTACATGTGCAAACTTCTCCCTACTACGCCGTAAAATTTCAAGATGTTTGCCGGCTACTGTATATATGGTTTACGTGCTTTACTCTATACACATACACACATCATATGTTCACCTGTAGGAAAATAGTCACATCAATTCGAAATTTACAGACGATTTGTGATTATTTCAAGCACTCTGGGAGACTTGGCCATTTTTAGGCTTAAAAATAAATTTGATATGATCAAAATTATGGCAAGATCAACAAACTTACAAAAGACCAATAGGAGTATCAGGCAATATTATTATTATTCATTCATTTAATGTAACTTTACATAATTGTTTGTAAAGCCCTGAAGGGCATTAATAAATAATTAAATAAAATTATTTTAAAGTTTTTCTAAAACTGCTCTTAAACGTGATTTTTAAAAATTATTATATGTAATTTATTAATGGGCGTAAGAATATGAAGCAAGACTTGTTGCATATGATCAATCTTCTGAATTTATTTTTTACCAAAAGAAGCCACCATTAAAAAGCTATAATAATATGTATTAACGTATGCTAAGATCTCGAGCGTCGACCACATTACTAATAAAGAGGTACTAAGACGCATGAAGTCAAGAGAACTAACAATAAATTCTATCGAGCATCCTCAGCATTGAGAAATTTGATCTCTTACAACTCATTATGTAGGAGAAGATAAAAAACAACAGAGATGTAAATAAAATAATATATAGGTGAAGTAATGCCAAATCCATCAATAATATAACAAATGTATAAATAGAAGTACGTTATCTTAGCACCAGAAAATTGTTCAATATTCAAAATGTCAGTGTTGACATTGAAGCATTTTTTGAGGCAAGATAAATCAGCATACTGCAACTTGTGGTCGCTAATCTTCGACAAAAGATGGCACACGAAGGAGAAGACGGTGAGGATGCAGCCCAATCCTCAACGATTTTTTATTGTACTAGTGTTCTACCATCACTGATGTTCATTCAGTTCAGAGAAAATTGAATATTAAATGAGTGTAAAAATGAATAGATTTATTATAGAAATACATATATTATCTTTCGAATTATGACATATTTACTAGAATACGCCTGAAAATCAATATTTTCATGTTTGCTGGTTGGTACATGATATGAGTTAAAAATTGAAAATACAGTTATATTATCAGTACAATGTAGAAAGATCTCAATATGTATAATGAGTAAATTAGATTTATGGATAAAGTTGAGAAAAATGTATACTCGAATCAGTACAATGTAGAAAAAACTCAATATATACTTACCTTCAAACAAACAATATTTTATAGAAAAATTCTGTAATAAAGTTACGGACGTTACATGAAGTTACGGAAATAGACAGACAAACAGACGGACGGACAGACAGACAATGAAACTATTGTAATTGGGATTGTGTCCGTGAAATCGGACTATCTATTTTGAATTGAGCGCCATTACATAACATTCATGTAATGTTACCTTACCTACACATCAAATGGATAAAGGTACCTACTTAAATTGGTATGTTTTTTTTACCGACAGAGTTGTCTAGTCGTTTATTAAACCGATGTCATTTTTAAAATTATCGTGATAATCTGTGGTGATTAACGTCATCTATAAACTGATAAATTTGCCTTCAATTTCTATTTACAATAAATTTCGGGCCGGCATTTTTCACGTTTGCCGGAATGTTTACCTTTTTCGCGTTCCGCATTGCGTAGTCTAGTACTTGTTTAAGTGAAATAAGAATGGTTTGATTTAAAAATAGAATGAATTTGTGCGAGACGAGCGACGATCTGAAGGTGGTCGCCGCGCGCGCACTTAGTTGCCGCAATGAAAATGGCAACTAGCTAACTTTACCTTGGTTTACGTCTAATAATACAACCCACGTCTGGCCGACGTCTCCCACACAGATTATATTAATTGAATTATGTCGGCATCGCTGTGAAACAGTAATATTGCCTTTACGCCGTGCCGAGTCGTTCTGATGCCGTTGGTCCCATGTTTATTTGTGTCATAATCAAGTAAACATTATTAGGCGGTAAGATTTGTTCAAATTAACCTTTTCAACATTTGATGTCTCGGAAGAAAAACTGACAACGGCTTTCAAATACGTAGCAGTGAATTAAAATGTGATTTGATGAAGCGAAATATATTTTGTTTCAAATAATAAATTACGTTGGTGTATGAATATGCTGTTTTAAAGTGCGTACTAGATGTGGGCTTTTATTTTTTACACCACCTACATAATTGTGAAAATGAGTCATTTTATTAATCGTGTGAAACATTGTTTTTTAAGTTATTAAATAATTTTTTAAATAATCCATACCGTTTCAGATTTGTCGATGTAAACCGGTGATGATTGCATTAATAGTTGCATATTTACATAGTTAAGTGAAAATCCTTCCTAAAACCCAAAATGGACAACAGTGATGTCATTATCTCTTCGACAGAGATTATTAAAGGTAAGCAAATGATTTTCTCTATTTAACTTAAAATGTAAGATGGAATATTATGCATTGGACGGCTAGCAGCTTCCCAATCATGAAAAATAAATCATGGAATAGAGTAAAGCATTATTATTTAAATAGATATTACTTCCATATATAATTTTTAATGGTTTGAAGGACTTTTTGTTATTTTATTTTTAATTTTCAAACACTTCATCATTATAATCTCATCGCCTTGTTCTACTAGGGTCGGGGACCCAAAGACTCGACAAGGTGCTTCCATATTCCCCTGTCTTGCGCTGCTTTTGCATTAGTCAACCAGTCTATACTTATTCTGTTTTCATATACATTTTTTTGCTTCGCCCGTCTTCCTTCGAGGTTGCGAAGAAGATTCTTCTTGGTGTTCGTTCCTCTGGCATTCTTAGCACATGTCTTAGCCACCTCATTTGAGGGGTAGGGCTCCATGCCGAGTGTGTGCCTTATGTCAGCACCATCACTCTGTCCGTCAGTGTGACTCCCGCTACCCCCTTTAGAAAACTCGTCTCGGAAACCTAGATCCTTGCTCTCACTCTCTCCGTCAGGTTCCAAATTTGATGGCCATGTACTTGTAAATTTAATAGCCCAGTTGCTTTGCAAGAATGTCCGTTTAATCATAGATAGAGAAATTAAATTAATCAAATATACGCATTGTAGGCATTTATTATATTTTTATTGCCTTTTAATTAATACTATAAAATAATAAAGTATGCGGTATAAAATTATTAAATCATAATCAATGAATGATGTCATCTGTAAGCGGTCATTGTGCACAAGGAATTGTAACTGAAATAGGAGTAGAAGTCAGTAAAGTCGCTTAACTTTTAAGTATGAGGCTCCACGACAATTTTGATTTCTTAGTATTCCACACTTCCCCTTCCCCCTTACCCCTGGGTCTGAGCGACTCAATAGCTTTAGTTTTAGTATAAAGATAGCCAGCGAGAAAGGTGGTTGCATCGCTTGATGCCTAAGGGCCGGTAGTTTCAAGTTGGATTAAAGTAAGTGTTCTTTTAAAGCATAGATTTTTACGTTCTCCACCAATCAGACGATCCGTTTTCGTAAAAATCTATGCTTTAATCGACCGTTTACTTTCATTGAACTTGAAACAACCGGGCCTAACGCGTGAATAATAATGTCAAAAACTTTTACCGACGACTTTTTATGTTTGTTTTAGATTTTCATGTAAAAAAAATGGCAGAAAATAGTATCGCTAGTTGTTCCAGTGAATATGCCAAAGTTCACTTTGCATTGAAACTAGCGGTACTATTTTCTGCCATTTTTTTACATGAAAATCTAAAACAAACAAACTCTTTATGAAAATATTTTCTATGGCAACAATGGACATGTAGCCTGACAGACGTCGGAAAGTTTTCGATATTATTATTTAAGTGGTAGGCATGATCTAGAAGAGCACATAGAATTAGTCCCGGAAAGAAGCATTGAATGACTACCTTTGTCTGTATTGGGTGCAGCAAGCCTGTGTGCCTACAATGGTCTTGTCCATTATGTAACAACTGCCAATAATTTAGCTTATAAACTTAGTATATATTCAAGAACACATTCATATTTGTGAAGTTGTAATTTTTCGGAACAAAGTTCTGTGAAATATTTAATAACCAAATTAATTAATCAATTAGAAAGACATACAGAAAAATCTAATTCACGAAAAAATATTAGGTTACTACTGGGATTCGAACCGACATATTTAATGGCGCTAGTTGTATTTTAAAAAGTGCTACAGGTTATTTTTTTATATCAATAGTCGTTAATAGATGGCGCTAGTCGTATTTTAAAAAGTTTTACGGTTGTTATTTGGTTTAATTTGTTTCATGTAATCCATTTTTTATTTCACACAAAGAAGCAAACACCCATACCACTACATTAGAAAGAGCAACTTAACTTATATATTACTAGCTGTTCGTACCCGGCGTTGCACGGGTTAAGGATTAAGTTGAAAATAAATTTGTGGAGGGAAACAAAGTTTTGATTTGAAAGGTATAGATTTGCATCAAAAATATATCAGGAGGAGGAGAAAAGGTAAAAGAGGAGGGAGGAAATAGATTTAAATAGATTTGCATCGAAAATATATCAAAATGAGGGGATGGAATAAAGGAGGAGAGGGTAAATTTAGCCTATGTTACCCCCCGAGTCCTAAAGAATAAGTTTCCAAATTTTGAGTCCGATCGGTCAAACGGTACAGATTTGAATGGAAAATATGTCAGTAGGAGGGGAAGGGATATGAAAATAGGGGGGAAATATCGCTTATGTTACCCGCTGAGTCCTAAAGAATAAGTTTCCAAATTTTGAGTCCGATCGGTCAAACAGTACAGATTTGCATCGAAAATATGTCAGGGGGAGGGGAAGGGATATAAGAATAGGGGGGAATTGTTACCCGCCAGGTCCCAAAGTATAAGTATGCAGAATTTGAATCGAATCGGACAAACGGTGTGGATTTGTATAGAGAACAGACAGACAGACATTGAGTTTTATAGGTATAGATAATTGCATATATGTATTAGCTTTTTTCAGTATGCAATTAATTTATTTAATAAACAATAATTCATGTATAAAATAAAAAAATAAATTTACTAATTATTTTGAGTTTGTATCAATCGACGTGTGCAAAAAAGGAGAAAAATTGTTTGGATAAATATCCAATTTTTTATATATATCGGATATATATGAAAAATCCGATATTTTATTATTTGTATAAAATTGTATTTTTTCGAACCCTGTTGTTGTATGACAGCCTAATAACTATTGATATTATGTCATGGCTGTTTAAACATTTTTGACTCATAATCAAGGCAGGAATCCATCTGTAAAGCACTGTGTACTAGCTCTGTTACCCCGCGTATACAACATGTCACGTAATTAACGCAAACCCTGAAAGTACTTTGGTTAGAATCGGATAATAAATCGATTTCACTAAATTTTTAATTTATTTAACTTATGTAATTTTTTATTCTAAAAAAAATAAAATAAACAAATAAAAGCATAGTCACCCCAAGAACAGATGTCAATCCAATAACAATACGAGACGTAGTTCAAGGTCACCAAAGTATTACTGTCTCACGTGTTGGAAACATAAATTCATGGAAAAGAGCGAGACGGCACAACACTTTCTCTCCCGCTTTGCAAACTCGGGACCAACACGGGACGGGTAATTAGTCATAGGTACATCGGCTTATTTTTGTGTCATGTTTTTGGAAAAAAATGAAAAAAACAATCGCAATGCCTTTTTTTTTCAATATTGGAAGAATTTAATCAATATTCAAATGGAAAGAATAAAATATTTAGTGTATTTTAATGAGATAACAAGTGTAAAACAGTGGCTGCCGACAATAATTACGAAAACGAGCATCTCAGTGCATTGACCAAGGTGGTCAGTGATATAATACGTCAATGAATGTGGTGGATATTTTGAAAGCGTTATAAAAGAAGACTTATGAGCGTAAATTAGTCTGTAAGTTTATTTTTTGTTATTTAATAATTATTAAATGATTATGGATTGTCGGTCAAGATCCGTGATGCACACACGTTTGCTCTGTCACCTCTGTGGACCATACTTTTTTTCCCAAAATGAAGATTACTTATTTCTTTAACCTGTCTAGGGCCAAATAAACATAGATAAAATAGAGGCTAGGGCCAAAGATTTTCTGAATTTTTTGTGATTTTTCTTTTTACGAAAAAAACATGAAAACATGCGTATATTAAAAAAAACACACATTCATATTATTTTATCGTAAGTATCGAAATGCCATGATTTTTTTATTGTTTAAGTAAAAAAAAAATCTTTTTTTGAATTCCGATAATGTTGCCAGCGCAACATTTTCCGAAAAATATTAATTAATTTTTATTTATTTATAAGAGACAACACTACTATTATTATTTGCTGCCTATCTAATAATCTTCTTCTGTATGGTATATTTTGTTACACGGCACACAACGGAACATTGCACTCATAACACATAAATATGATACGCTTTCACACACACACATATTTAAAATAAACGCAACAAAATTGCGTGTATTTTGTTAATAAATCACTGTTAATATTCAATTGAATCATAAATCGACAAATATCGCAAAACATATCGTATATATTTGTGTATACGTGTACAAATAAATCGAAAAAAATAAATCTTATTTCCCGCGCACCTTGTGTGTGACCTTGACGATGGAATATTTGAATTTCGATTGTGCAACATGCGTTCAAAGCGACATCTTTAACTTTCCTATATGATTTTGACGGCAGAAAAACTTCGATTTAGATTGTTGATTTAAGCTATAATCGGCGATGTTTTTGAGTTGAAAATGGAACGACAGGTTACCACGGGATTTCTCTACTGGGAAAAAGAAACACGTTTTTCAAATTCGATATGCGGCCGTCGAGAAATAATTTTGTGCCCGTCGGATAATCGACATGGCCCCTGGGGACGTCGCGCTCCGTCGGATATATCCGACGTGGCCCGAGGGGGGTTAATAAACAATATTTAAGCTGTATTTAAAAATTTTGAAATGTTAGATATAGAATAGATCCAGTAGCTGATTCTTAACAAGGTACTTTCAGGGTTTGCGTTAATTACGTAACATGTTGTACGTGTGAAGTTCAATATATGTGTGAAATTCTAAGCCAATGATTACTATCCGAGTTTCTAATCGTTTGTCAATCACCACCAACGAAAACAAATATCACAATCATTGTTAAATTAACAGTTTCGCTCATCAACAAAAAAAACTACCCTCGCTTTGCAGATAAGCTCTATTTTGCCACACTGGAGGGAAAGTACAAACCCAAGTCCACAAAGAACAGCAAGTACTTCCACATTGAGGACGAGTTTGTGTACGAGAACTTCTACCACGACTTCGGCCCCTACCACCTCTGCCACCTGTACTTCTTCTGCAGCAAGCTGAACGCCAAGCTGGCCAAGGCGCCCAAGAACAGGAAGATCGTCTTCTACACGAGCGACATCAGCGTTCTGAGACTGAACGCGGCCTACCTCATCGGAAGCTACGCTGTGAGTGTATTTTGTTATCAGGATCGTGAAATAATCATTTATTCATTTATCATACAGATTAATACATGTCATTATTTTTGGAGATATAATGGAGATATAATAAATTGATAAGATTATTGGATATTGTCTGTTCGACAATATCCAATAATCTTATCAAAGACTAAGAAAAATTTTGAGTGCTGAATTTTTTTCTACGTAATAATTATGTCTCTTTTTCTCTTGTTCATTCTTTTTGTATTATTTTCAACATGTCTATGTTTTTCTGCTAATAATTAAGTCTCTTTTTCTTTTGTTTAAATTTTTTATTCTTTCTTTTTATGTAATTCTTAACAAGCCTAAGTTCTAAGAAAAATTTTGAGTGCAGAATTTTTTTCCTACTTAATAATTAAGTTTCTTTTTCTTTTGTTTAAATTTTTTATTCTTTCTTTCTATATAACTTTTTAATACGCCTTAGTTTAATTCATAAATATTTATCATTACTAACATATTTCTAAATGTGGAGACCTGTAATTGGCCATCTATATGTTTTCTATGCTTTGTTGTGCTGTTGGTCTTCCATGAACATTAAATAAATAAATATTAATTGTGAGATGTTCCGGATCCCGTTGCAGCATCCATCATCAGAACTGATGTGCCGTGCTGACATGTTAAGCTTCAGATCTGAAATGTCAGCCAAAAAATACACACGTAAAAATATCTCAGAAAAATTTTAACGAAAGATTCTCAGCGGCCGTGAAGACCAGAGGACAAATTTTTATTGACTTATAAATAATCCTGAAGTAACATTTAGGGCCGGTTGTTTGATCAGGAGTAAGAGTAATAAAGCATATATTTTAGTATTTTTCACAAACAAACTGTTTTCATACAAATCTATGCTATTTGCTTAATTGTTACCATTACCAATGATCAAATAACCGATAATTAATGGAATGCACTTTTTTATATTTATTAATTAAAAATAATTAATATTTTTTTGCCCAATATTATTACTAATTTATAATAATAATATTATGCAGATAATATTAACAATCAGAATCCCGGCACACTCTCCCATTTGTGTCAGAATAGATACACCACTGACAGAGATTCCCAAAATTTTGTAATTCGACATGTTCACAGTTTTGCAATAATATTATATGCTTGGAAGTGAAGCCTGGAGCTGGCAGAAGAGGGACGAAAGTATACTGTAGTAGAGACGATGTGTGGTAAATCCATTTATGATAGAGTAAAGGATGAAGATATCAGGAATGAATGTAAAGCTGATTAATAGAATTATAAAAAAGGGTCGCTCGGATAGTTTGGGCATGAATGAATGAGAAAAGAATAGTAAGAAAAATGTATAACGCAAGTGTTGACGGGGACAGAAAGACAGGGCGACTACGGAAGACGTGGCACGACCAGATCAACCGGATACTGGAAGATGGTCCTTTAAGAAGCCTCAAACACCGTCGAGCTTGCACGCAAAGATGTATGAATGTGGATGAGGCAAGAGTTGTATCTCAGGACAGAAGAGTGGCGCTCCATCCTCTCTGCTTTCCCCCACAGGAAACAGCGTAATGGTAAGTAAGTAATTTGCAAAATGTGACTACATTTTGAGACATCGAAGAAATGGAATTTGTTCTCGAAGTGTCAACTGCAATACCTTTGTGTAATACCGTACATGACATTTTTATATATCACAATTTAAATGTCTCGATTCCAGATAATCTACCTGAAGAAATCACCCAGCCAGGTGCACAACTTGCTGACGGCCGTAGGCGGGTCGGCGGATTCGCCCTGCTCGTGGCAGTTGCTCACGTTCCGCGACGCGAGCGGCGGCCCCCCGCTGTTTGAGATCTCCCTATTGGACGTGCTTCAGGGTGTGCAGAAGGCGCATGAAGCGAGATTCTTCAACTTTGATAGCTTCAACCATCATGAGTACCAGTTTTATGAGGTTGGTTGTTGCACCAAGTTTAATCATGTAGTGAAACGATTGAAGAAGTTGCTGAAAATAATGTGTTTGTTTTAATGTCGAATATGTTGGCTGATTACGCCACGATGTGAGGGTCCTACCATAACACATAATCAAATATTGACAGATTTAAAAAAAATGTAATTGTTTTTATTAATTTAGTTTGATAATCTGCCTGATGAGAAGCCAGGAATAAATCACGTCCTCACAGAACTGTAATAGTTTTCTCAATCCTTTTTTACTTTTGACAAGATACAATACTTTTGCGCGGACGTAACACACACAAATAAACTGAAATCTTATTTTATGTTTTTGAACGTACAACTCGTAATGTAACCAATGTACAGTAGACAGTAACGCAATGTACAGTAGTAGACTCTATTATCCGGGGTGGTAGGGAAAAAAATAATCCCGATAAAAGACGGGATATTCTGCACATAAAAAATTAGAAAATAATTACAAACACGTGATTCCAAATTAAAAAAGAAAACACGTAATCAAACGCAGCTAATTGGCACAAAAATATAATATTGAGTGTATAAACTATTAAATAGACAACAGAATAAACAATTTAAAAAATCCAAAATACACCATTTAGGTGCATATTTACATTAACAATTAGATTCATTGTACGCTCTCCCATTTGTGTCAAAATAAATTCGCTTTTGACAGGGATCCCCACAATTTCGCGATTCTGCATGTTCATAGCTTCACGAGTTTTATATTTTATTTATGTAATATTATTTAGTTGATAGAAAAAATATTTACATTTTGTAAAGAATTTTGAAATAATTAAAAAAAAAACAGAATCTTTAAATGCTCCGGTTAATCCTTCTGATAAGTTCTTTTTCATTTCAAATTCTGTATGATTTTGCGTTAGATTTTTGATGTTTGTTAATTCGGACCCCAATAATTTGAAAAATCCAAAATGTTAATTTCATAGTTCAATCGCGATAATTCGAAAACCCCGGTAATTCAAAATAATTTTTAGATTCTTGAGCCATAAATCAATACCTTTTAAGTTATATATAATTAATTTTTTTTAACAAGTTATAAAAAACTAACAATAACAAGTGAATTTTTCGACTTTTTTTCTAATTTTGCAATCGCATCGCGATTAAAAAAAATTTAGGTACTTTGAATTTTAAATTAACGTGGTTCTACTGTATATGTATTTTACCAATATCTCTTTAACTTGTTGAGGGCCTAAAAATTCCAAAGCAACATATAGGCAAGGGCCGTAAATTTTCGGAATTTTTTGTGATTTTTCTTTTTACGAAAAAACCATGAAAACATGCGTAAATTAAAAAAAAAACACACACATTCATATTATTTTATCGTAAGTGTCGAAATGCAATGATTTTTTTATCAAAAAATTTAAAAAAATAATCTTTTTTTGAATTCCGATAATGTTGCCAACCCGACATTTTCCTATTACATACACTACTATTATTATTTGATATCCTACCTAAAAATTTTCTTCTGTGTGGTATATTTTGTCGCACGGCACGGCACACAACGGAATATCACACTCAAAACACATATAACATGTTTCCTTCCGTTGCTTTCGTGCCGCGCACACAAAACACTACGCCATTGTTTCACTTTAAATTTTGAAGCATATGATCCACATTTAACACACACATTTCTCAAATAAACGCAACATAAATAATGTATTTTTGTTAATAATCACTGTTTGTATCAAATTGCACCATAAACCAAGAAATATCGCGAATATATGTATATATTATCCGCGCGTAGATCCGTGTTCCAACTGTGATTGCTGGGCGCGAACTGAAGAAATAAAAAACCCTTCCTATCGACATAGCAACGGAATCACGTGATTTTTGCATGTACCATACACGTGAACGTCTTTCGCGCGCTGGGCACATGACGACGGAATAGATCGACACGGCGACAGACACGTGATTTTTGCATGTACCACGCATGTGTCTTTCGCGTACTAAGGACGTGACGACGACGGAATATTATTTCATTATATAATTTTCGATCGTACAACATGAGTTTAGGGCGACATCTATAACTTTTCTATACGATTTTGACGACCGAAAAACTTCTACTTTGAGTGTTGATTTAAGCTATAATCGGCCATGTTTTTGAGTCGAAAATGGAACGACAGGTCACAACAGGATTTCTCTATTGGGAAAAAATTACGTTTTTCAAATTCGATACGCGGCCGTCGATAAATAATTTATTTTGTGCCTGTCGGATATATCCGACGCGGCCCCTGGGGACAGTCGCGCTCCGTCGGATATATGCGACGCGGCCCCAGGCTCATTAATAGTTTGCATTATTTTCAGTGTCATGCAATGTTCCGATGAAGATTTTACAGTTTCCATTTTCTCCCATAGAAAGTGGTGAACGGAGATTTGAACTGGATTATTCCGGGAAAAATGCTGGCCTTCTCCGGTCCCCACGCTGTGTCGCAGATCAAGGATGGCTACCCTCTGCACGCGCCGGACCACTACCACAGATACTTCAGGGATAACCACGTCACCACAATTGTTCGGTTTGTACTGCGATAACCAGCTTTCTCCATTATTCTGAAGATAACAACATCGGACATGCTTATTTATGTTCTTGTAAAATCTCTGTAGGAAATGTCAAGACATCCGTCTAACGTCAGTATTTCATGAAACAAACTGATATTTACCATATTTTACAATGAAATTAGTACTTGTATTATTGTGGGCGGACAACGTGTAAATAAATTAATGTATATTATAGATATCTCACAGAGACGAAACTGTATTAATTATGGGAAAGTAGGTATAGAAGTCATTTGGGTGTACATATAACTTATGACCTATCTTTTTATGGTTGGCTTAAGTGATCACTTTACACAATTGTAACATTCGCCATTTCCACCCATGATAGAATATACCATGCTTATTCATTTTTTGGAAGTTTTATATATGTATAATATTTGATTATAGTAATGCCTCTCAAGATGACAATGCAAAAAGTATCAAATTACGTTTTCTCCCTGAAGAACATAATATATGAGTAAACCAAAAATAAGCCACAAGATAACCACTAACCTGTGATATATTATTTATCCTCTAGGCAGTTGGGCCGTCCTTGATTCTGCATCTACATCGTCGCTTGCAGACGGATGGAGGCCAACAAATAGCACCAAATTTGTGTACTGTGATGTATTATTTATCCTCTAGGCAGATGTCTTGATTCTCCACGTCACAAAATAACATGCGGAGATAAATATATATATATATATACGGAGAACTATATGATTCCAAAAAAATAAGAATCTATTATTATGTCTGTTCGCAATGCGAAAAAATGCACATTCAGTTAGAAGAAAGAAAAATGAGAGCAATTGTTTCAATGTTTTTAAAATATGTTTTTGTGTTCTCGCGCCCCAAGCAGTGACCAAAGACATCTAGTGACGAGTTTTGGCCTCAGAAGCAGTGGCACTCTTGACCTATATTAGAAAATCAAATATGCCTTCAGGAAAGATATTATAGATGTTAAATATATTAATATAGGTATTAGATCAATCATCATTTTGAGAGGCATATTTATTTTTCGCCTAACCAGTACTTATTCAATAAAATATTCATCTTGTCAAAAATTATAAAGCATACAATGTTATTATTATTATTATTATTTGCCAGGCAGGCAGCTATTGCTGATGGGCCTGTATCGTGTGCCTCTCGGTGTAATAAGCATCTAAACGTGGTTACTGAACTGGCAGATACAATTTCCTCCGGTAAACTGTTCCAGGCATCCACTACTCTGTTGATTGGGATTAGAAATGTTGTATTTTTTTTACGCTTCAACAGGCCGAGAGGCCCAATTACAGAAGCGAAATATATCACAAAACACCCAGCATTGAGTAAATCACACAGATTAATTGTGATCTCACCGGGAATCGAACCCGGAACCCTCAGTGTGGGAAACTAGTATCATGCCCACTGGGCTATGAGGGCCTTATTATTGAGCACTTGCTATTATGGCATGCGTGAGTTGTTGGCTCACATTTGTGAATAAAAATGAAATAAATGTGTAATGTTCCTATTTTAGATTAGCTTGTTGGTGTAGTAGTTATGACTCTCACTTAGTAGATCCAGTGGTCGATGGTTCGAGCCCCACTCCAGGACACCAGCAAATTATTCCCATTTTCAAGCACAAGCGTTTAGCTTAATTTTATATTGATGTGACACATATTCTGTGTTCACATCTCTTTTAAAAAAAATAAGCATAAATTTTGTCACGAAATTTCAGAAAATAAGTCAGAAATATTGAGAGCAAAATTCAAATTTTGATGTGGCCTATCTCCATAACTATTGACATTTCACCCAAAGGATAAAAAATATTTTTTATTCAAAAGTGAAGTTTTTGTTACTAGCTACGAGGCGCCAAGCATAAATCAATTTTTTATTTAAGATATATAATAGATGTCTCGTAGAGATGAAGCTATTTTTTATATGGGAAAGTAGGTTTGGGAGTCTTTTTGTCTGTATGAGAATAATATACCTTGATTAATGGTGTCCCCCTGGGGATAAAATCCAGTATTGTGTTCTTGAAAATTTTGAATATGCTCAAAATATTCAGAATTTTTATTTGTGAATATTGTGCTTTTTAATGGTGCCACATAGTTATATTATAATTCATAAGACATTATTTGTTTATTTTTTCAGGTTAAACAAAAAGTCTTACAATGCCAAGCAGTTTACTGATTATGGTTTCGAGCATTTCGAGCTGTTTTTTATAGACGGCTCCGCTCCCTCGGACAGCATCGTTAATAAGTTTATCAAGATCTGTGAAACAGCCGAAGGAGGTGTCGCCGTACATTGCAAAGGTAAAGATTTTAATCATTTTACGTCTAACTGACAATTGCCATAATATTGTCACAGAATCGTGGCTACGGGAGGCAAATGTAACACTGGAAATTAATTAAAACTTTATTAATTAAATTAATTCACCGGACGCGAATTTAATCAGAGCACTGCTCTTTAATTCACACTAATTATCATTAGAATCGTCGCTGCACTTTGGTCTGTCGCCAGGTGGTTCCTCTCTGATTCACACATAAGTACCCACTCTGGGCTTGTCTCTGGTAAATTCGCCTTTCTATGGTTGCTATGTCAAAACAAATCTGCCCGTGTGCTCGCTTGTCATCGCTTTTATACATAAATTTCGGTTCGCGAATGTTCGACCGGCTTCTCCATATTTCTAGTGATTATCAGAATAGTCTTGTTGATTCTAGATTCATGTGGACTGTTCAAGAGTCTTCGATATTAGGTAATTACCATTGTTTTTAGACTCTCATGACTATAATTGTATGCTATATTAAAGAATATAATTTTTTAATAGGGTTATGAAATTAAAATGCGCAGCAAAAACAATATCCAGTGGCGGAGAGAAACTGTTGTGTAAAAGTGCTAAATCTAAGAAAAACATTGCTCATCACAAATGACAGACACATGACTGTGCACCCGCTACTAAAGAGCGAAGAGCGACAATCTGGCACACTGCGCTCTTAGCACCACTCTCCCTACATATGTTGCTATACCCCCTTGTTTATTCATGATTCTTGACTCCAATTTCCCAGATTATAATTCCTCATGTAGGTACTTCACTAGATTTTCACTCCATACAAAACGGATTGGATTTGTAAAGATAAGATTTGTGATACGTATTCCGTGTTCGCATTTCTATTAAAAAAAAGTGTACTACGATTATTATTTTGCTGCCCATTTCCAGCCGGCCTTGGCAGAACTGGAACCCTCATTGCCTGCTACATGATGAAGCACTACGCCTTCACGGCAAAGCAGTCGATCGCGTGGCTTCGCATCTGCAGGCCTGGATCTGTCATCGGTCACCAGCAAAGATTCCTCGAGAAGTAAGCATTTATTTTGTTTATCCTAAAATATATTATAACGAGGTCTTCATTACCACCGGCTGCTCAGTGGTTATACATGTCTCTAAGGGGTCCTTTTTGGGTAGTGGACCGTGTTCGCATCTCCATTTTTTTTTAAAATGGAGATGCGAACACGGAATACGTGTCACATCAATATTCTTACTATTTTCAAACTAAGCTAAACGCTTGTGCTATGAAAATAGGACTAACTTGCTAGTCTGGGCTGAGATTCGAACCCGCGAGCTTTGGATCACGAGGCGAGCGTCCTAACCACAAGACCAACAAGCTACTTTACATACAAAACATCCCTGTAATTATTATATGGATCTTAAGTTAGAAATAGAAACTAAATCTCAGCTCGAGTATCACAATCCCATTTATTCATTAAATAAACAAACATTCTTAAGATAGTTTATGATAGTCTGATATGTTTTAACTTTGCTTATGCAATTTACCTTCAGAGCGCGCATACTAAACTTATTCTAGGATGCGATGACTGAATTGTAACATTTAATGTTTACCTTGGAGAATTTATTTTTTTGTATGGTAGCTTGCCCATGGAATGAATTTAATATACGCCACTTTCCAATTCAAATTTACACAAATTAACAATCAACTTACAACATTATAATATTAAGATTATGTCAAAATTTTGAGATGGATGTTACATCGACGTTATGCAATACCACATGGTAAAATGTTCAATGCACCAATTACGGAACCGCCATGATTAAATCATTTTAAATGTCCTTGGAAATGTCCCACACATATTCTAGAAACTTTGCTGCTAGCGAATTCAACCCCAAAGACGATGAAGACGACGCTCCCGCGTATTAAATTGACCATATACCGTACGAAGGGTTATCTTCTGCGACGTTTCCGGCGGACCCTGCCGACATCTTGGAAGGCTTGATGACGCCTCCGTGCATCATGTCGCTGCATCCGTCTCCTAGGTCGAACCAGCCGCACTCGAAAAGCTCCTATTTTGAATTAATTATAAAAAATTATTAGTCCTATTACAAATATAACAATAAAAAGACGGTTTGTGTTATATCAGGTCAATCAAAACTATCATTTGCGTTTCTTACCCAAAATGGAAGCTCTTTCGCGTGTGCTCGCTACATGCTTGTAGAATCGGGAAGCGGGTTCGTAGTGACGTGTCCCTAGACCATAGATAACATGCGCTAGATGCAGTGAGCGGAGTATACCATTTCAAAAATAAAAATACTTGCATTGCAACATCGGGGTATATTCGCTCATAATCTAGTTCTATTAATTATCAATTAATTACGGTTCTGGTAAAAAAAACTTAATGTCACAATATTTACTCTGAAAATAACAATATTGTTAAATACCAAGACATTTGTCAGATGTCAATATTTCTATCATTGTGATGAAAATATTGGCTTTAATTTAATATTTCTCTTTGGATGAAGAAATTAGTACATGTGTGTGAAACAATCTGATTTCTAACAACCTTTTAAATAATTTTGGTACGTATTTTACATAATAATCATCAAAAACTTATATTTTAGACAAAACTCCAGAGTGCAATGACTTGTTTTGCGTGATAATATAAATATTGCTTTGACAACAAATAAACAGGTCTAGGGCCAAAAAAATATATATATCAACAAGTAGACTAGAGCCAGATATTTTGTGAATTTTTTGTGATTTTTCTTTTTACGGAAAAACCATGAAAACATGCGTATATTAAAAAAAAAGCACACACATTCATATTATTTTTATCGTAAGTGTTGAAATGCCATGATTTTTTTATCGTTTAAGTATCTTTTATCATTTATCTTTTTTTAAATTCCGATAACGTTGCTAGCGCAACATTTTCCGAAAAATAATTAATTTGTATTGGTTTATTAAAGACAACACTACTATTATTATTTGATACCTACCTAATAATCTTCTTCTGTGTGGTATATTTTGTTGCACGGCATGGCACACAACAGGACATCGCACTCATAACACATAAATATGATACACTTTCACACACACACATATTTCAAATAAACGCAACAAAATTGCATGTATTTTTGTTAATAAATCACTGTTAGTATTCAATTGAATCATAAACCAACAAAAACTGACAAATATCGCAAAAAATGTTGTATATATTTGTGTATACGTGTACAAATAAATTGTATTTCCCGCGTACTCTGTGCGTGACCTTGAATGACGGAATATCTGAATTTCGATTACACAACACGCGTGCCGGGCGCCATCTACAACTTTCCTATACGATTTTGATGGCAGAAAAACTTTGATCTTGATTATTGATTTAAGCTATAATCGGCGATGTTTTTGAGTTGAAAATGGAACAACAGGTCAACACGGGATTTCTCTATTGGGAAAAAATCGCGTTTTTCAAATTCGATATGCGGCCGTCGAGAAATGATTAATTATGTTCTGGACGCACGGGTGCGCTCTGGCCCCTGAGGACAGTCACGCTAGTGCGCACGGGTGCGGCCTGGCTCGGGGCTCATTAATAAGATACAAATACTTTGTTTAAATTTATTTCTTGTTACGTTTCCCTAGCATACAGTCGAGGATGCTCGCCGAGGGAGAGACTCATCGGCGAAGGCACGGCATCAACGCCATACCCAAGTGCAGGTTTGGCATCTACGCAATCACCGACACGTCCAGCTGTTCTGACGCGGAGGACGTTGAGAATGCCAACGTCGTCGCCAGCTCTACCCTCGACAATGAAGCGAACATTGTGTCGGAGGATTTGGAGAATCTGCCCAAACAGACCGTCTGCAGGATCGTTAAGGTACCAAATTAAATAATATCCTCATCGACAGCCCTAATATCACTTGACAGTTAACGGCAATTAACCACTTGCTTGCCCCGCAATTTAACAAACATAGTCAGAATTGTCCTGAAAGAAACAGCCAGCAGCGCGATGTGTAAATGCGCAATCAAGAATTTACCGTAATTACATAGAATATTAATTATTTGTCATTGATAAATAAACAGACAACATGAAAAAAAAATATTATTAGTTTGCACAATCGCAAGTTCACATTTTTGGACATGACTTCACAGAAGTCTATGAGAAGAAAGACGGCCACACTCTTCTGTATTAGTATATCACTATTCTTGCCTCGTTCGCTGCATCTTCTCATGCATGCTTGTTTTTTCTTGATGTTTCTAATGCGATCGTCCTCCAGGTCTAACTGATCTTGTCATTTTTTATGCAAAAACCCTCTCTTCTGTGACCTTCAACACTCGATTCATACATTTTCTTTATCTTCCTCTCATTTAAGTGTTCCAGATGCTCAAACCGTTTCAAAAATTGAATGAAGAAGACTCTTGAAGTTTTTGCTACTAGCTATGAGACACTATATGTTCTTGAACGACGTTCATTTGATACAGTCAAGTTCTTATTAGTGCATATACATAGATAAATAGATTTCTGTTTTCTCATTGATAAGCCACTGTATGCCCTAATGCCCAGTCATTATATTATTCATCATATTTCCAGCTGGATAATGATATACAATCACCAGTTACGAAGCAGATCAACGACGATTACGTCAGCCTCAACTCTATCATCAACTCTAGCCCGCCGGCCATGGAAACCAGATCTATCAACCAACAGAAGGTGCGGGCCACTTCGGCCCTCGCCACTGCTAAAAATACCTACATATCTAACAAAAACAACTACATCATGTCTTCCACCAACTGTAACATGAAGCCCGCCGTCCCCGTCAAGGCTCAGGCCACCTTTTCGCCAAAGAAGATGCCCACTTCAACGTCCAGCCCGATTGCAAATAAAACCCAAGGATTTCCTTCAACCAAGAGTCCGGGAATGTCGCCTATTAAGTCGTCTCTCGTCAAAAGCCCGAAGAGCGCACTGCACACTCAACGGGCAAACCTCGCCAGGAACCACGGGCAAGCGTTTGCATTCAATCACGGAGTTAGTCCGCTGAAAACGTACCTGAGAAAAGGATCAGGAATCAATGCGAAAATGTCCGCAAACCAACCGGAAAATCTCGTTGAATCTTCGGCAAATTCAACGTCATCAATCACCACGTTGACGGAGAGCTGTTCGCTGAACAACAAAAAGTACGATTCAAATCTGAACATCACGTTTGAATCCACGAGAAAAATTCCAGTTTGCAATACGAATAGTCTGCCGACAAAATTGGGCACCGATTCCAACGGTTCCAGAAAGAAAATGGTCACGAGAGCGTCGTCGATCATTCGAAAGAAAGCGCAGAAAACGAGTGTCGCGAACCAGAATCAAGATTTCCGGATCGAGAATGCAAACGTTTCGAATTCGGACTCGGAACGCGATTCCACCACCACGACACTCACCAACATTTCAGCGGACAGCTTAGAGAACATCCCTTGTAAAATGTCGACGCGGAGAGACAAATCCAGCAGCCCCGAACCGATGGATCAGAGCATAGAAAACATAAAAGACAATATCGACGAAGGCACAAACTCTCAGGGAACCAAATTGTTTAAAATCAAAGCCAAAAGACTAAATCCCCAGGCTTTGGGCGCTAGTCACGCCAAGAAGGAGGGAGTGCAGACCAGGAGCTACTCCATCCCGCCGGGCGGCAAGAAGAAATGACCACAATGTATTTAATGATTTATGTTTGTCATAGACAAAATGGCTGTCGATGTATTTAGATGATTGTGTCTTTTATATAGTATTAAGAAATGTAAAGTGTCTACGCCTGGGATTCCTTGGTTTGACGATGATTTGCGCATGGATTTGACACGTTTTTATCGGATTAATTCGAAGAAAGTGATCGCTCTTCTTTACCTGACTAATAAATTATACTTATCAAAAAAGAAAACATAATCAAAACAATCTATTGTACCAGGGTTACCATTAAAATTTATCGGATACGAAAATTTACAAGTTCATGCGCAAAACTACACCAAAATATATATATATTCGGTCGTGTGTGCACTTTTCATTTTGATTTCTAAATTAACCTTTCCTATTCGGTGCTAAAATTGAAACGCGCATTCTGGTGCTGTTATTTCAGTGTACACGTAGACTTTTTTCCATCTTCAGGTTGGATTAATGTGAATACAGTGGAACCTCGTTAATTTGAAATTCAAGGGAACCAAAAAAATATTTTGAATTTGCAGAACAGAGTTCAAAATTCAAGGTACGAAAAAAAATCTTGTTACAGTTTTGTGAAAAATGTCTGTATTTTTGCATACACAAAATGTTTTTTACGCTAATACAAAGATTGCGACATTTCTAATTACTATTAGTATCTGATATTGACTTTTTGTTATTCTCACTTATGAAAAAAAAATTAATCATTGTGGAATTTCAAAAAAAAATTGATTTATTTGGACTAAAATATATTGATTTATGGCGCAAGGGGCTAAAAATTATTTTGAATTACAAATTACCAGGGTTTTCGAATTATCGGGGCTTAACATTTTGGGATTAATTAGTTTGAATTATGGGGAATTCTAAATTAACGGGGTTTTACTATATTTTACATATATATCATTCATTAAAATAATGATGTATATAAATAAGTTAATATATGTATCAATTATTGTTTAAAAGGGCTAAAAATGTGAAAAATTTATTGGTCGATGAACAGCATAAAGGAGCGTAAGACACGTCTGACCCGGCAAGCTGTCATGCCGCTACTAAAGAGTGTAAAATTTAATCTGCCAAATCTGGCACCCTGTGTGTATTGCGCTCTTCGCCCTACAATACATACACGTATTGACAAATTAACGTCAGTTTCTTAGGGAAAATATTTTATTTTGTTGTGTCCGGTAAATAATTATGTATTGTGATTACTTTAATAATAACTAAAATACGAACTCTGTATTTAGTATATTTACAGAGAAATTCACATCATTAGAGGCAACTTGGTTTACAGTGCCGGAAAGGAAAGGTTAATACAATTAGAAGGATTCATTATTTAATCAAAAGACTTTATTTATTTATAATTTTCATAAATTTTGGTGTTAAAATGTATTATACATTTTTTTCTGTGATTTCTGAAATTCGGAGGGAAATATATATTTTTAAATTTTATCGAGAAGACCACATGACACTGACCATTGTGAATATTTGAAATATTGATATATCATAACACCATATCTGGAAACGTAGTTTGATAAGTTGTTAACACTAAGGGAATTTTGCAATGATGATTTTTTCATTACGTTCGATTGCGTAACGCGGTGATCAATTTTTTTTACATCTATCGAACAGCATGATTTTGTACGCCCGTTTACAAATGCGTTATTATTATTTAACTATGAGACATTTACACTCTGCTATTTCTTTTTTATATAGCAACACTTTTTGTTATGTCTTGATCAATAGATTACTTGGCTCTTATTAGTTAGTTAAGTTATTCAGGTTACAAACTGTTGAAACTTTTAATCTGAATCTAGCCTCATTTGTCATCATCGATGATTTACTGTTCCGATGAAGAGTCTTGCAATGCCGGGCATTGTCAAACATCTTCACGTCACAAAATCTTAAACTCCACATGTGTATAACGTTAACCGTTAATTAATTGTATATTAAGGTGTCAATTAGTTTTTTTTAGCGATTTTTCAGTTTAATCTTTATTATTAGGTTACTTCGTAAATAATGGTCGACTTTAATCGTAATATGTTTAATTTCTCAATAAAAAATTCTGTTACGTGTTATTCCCCTAAATGTTTTAGATTGTACTTTAATTAGTGACGGTCAAACCTTTATTTTAACCCATTATTTTCGGTACAGTTATTTGGGATTTGTGCCTTATTGTACCGATGATTAGTAACTATGATATACATAATTGAATTGCGAGAAATTGGTTGTCAATCATCAAAGAACAGTTAGCATGTCACCGGTTAAAATACCATCACTAATGTCTCACTAGGTACTATCAGTCAGGGTCTTATCAACGCTCTGTAAGACATTAAAAATAAAAATAATACGCATAATAATAAAATAAATCAACTTTATTAATCGAAGTAAGAGCCATTTGATTCTACATATCTTTACCAAAAAATTACAAGCTTATACTTGACTTCAAATAAAACTCGGACCGAAAAGTAAGAATTCTTTCAAAGCATTTCTACTATTTTTTTTTATTTAATTGAGGTACATCATGCCAAAATATCCCCGAAAACTATACATAGAAGACAACGCTGCATTGTTCATTCAGAAGCAATTCCTTCACCTCAATTTAATGGTCAGTATTTCGTGCCATTTTAAACGTTGAAATTCTTGTAAAAACATTGCACACAACTTTTTTCAATCCCATTTCTGATGGATTAAATTAATGCAGATTAAATATTTACTAGGGAAAAACGTTAAAAATTGGCCATTATTTCGGAACAACCTAATATTATCGAGTCACTCTGTTGTTTGCTTATTGAATAGTTTATATTGAACTCAACTTTTTTTACAAATCTACCTAATATTTATTTACGTACTAATCTAGAAGTAATCTATGTACTGAATAATGTCCGTATTCATTTGTTATAAACACAATTTAGCAATATAGTCTACTTATTAAGTTTTACAAAGTGTCTTTTTTACATTATTAGTTATTGTATTCTAATATTATCAATGGTAAAATAAGCTAAATAAAATGACATGTAATTTACGTTTATATATTTTCATGGCGTATAAACTAAACAAATTTTAAAAACGATCCGTAGTTTATTATATACGTACTTGTTCATTTGACGTTTTGAACAAAAATATGTGAATCTCGTTAATTCTCTGATAGTGAAAATTCTCAATTGACGCGGCAGGCCGCGGTAAAATTATTAATTATTTTAGAAGTCATCACAAGTCGTGTGCGGTAGGGTCGTTTGTAAAATTAAGTTCTTTTTGCCATTGATGTATTAAATTTTGTATACTGTCGTCTTTAATGCAAGAGAACCAAGGAATCTTCAGAATACTCCAAATAGTATTTAGCTAGAACAAGTATAAAAATGAACATTTTTATTATAATATAATAAATATTTTAATACCATAATGTAAAAATGTGAAACACAGTGCTTTCATAGGATTTAAAAGTAAAAATTATATTATATATTGGTTAAGTATATTTCTGTGTAAAAATGAACTTGCACGTAGGATATTAACACTCGAATTATAAGAAGTCTCTCGTGAAGAATGCTTAGAATACTCGGTTTCATCTCAAAACATTGACGTAAACTTGTCCGATGAATTAAAAACTCTTCACATGTTCAATAAATAGCCACTCAAAAATCTGATTACTGCGTATGAATGTGTTACAAAACCCAGGCGCTTCAAGCTATGTATTCACTAGGGGACAAATTTTCCCTTAACATCATGCACGGCATAGAGTCTACGTGATGTTACAACATCGCGCACTGTTCCGCGATGTCGCACTCAACATAGCATGGCATTTCTACGTGCCGTGGCAACGTTTCCATGCGCACGGTTCCCGAGCGAGCTCACCGCGACACGAGCGAGTATCACGTGGTATGTTTACAAGTGAATGCGCATGCGCTATACCGCTCAGAATGACACATGACATTAGTGTGGGGAAACGAGATTGTTATCCAACTGATCGAGCTCTAATTGAGCTGTAATTGCAAGTCTGATGTGAGGGCCAACAGCGTTACGTAATATTGTATCTTGCTTGGCTATGGAAGGCCCGATTATTTGTAATAAATTTTCAAAATCAGTTGTTGTCATTCGAGTGAAATTGACAAAAGATCCGTCAGACATTCGAAGATCACATAGAATATCCATCCTTCTTTCTCTTTGCAGTAAATAATTTCGCACCCACCACCTTTTTCTCCTCTTACGTTTCGATAAACTCGTTAGAATAAATAGATGCGCAGCACTAATCATCATAACCTCATCACTTAAGTGATATGTGAGTCCCGGTGTGTACACATCAAATATCCGCGTCATTGTCCCCGAAACATGAGTGTAGATGTTGATGCGACATGCCGCACGGAATGTTTCGCGATTTGTCCCCTAGTGAATACATGGCTTCATTGTCAAAATTTGCCGGCCAAGTTACAATATGTTGTCCTTTTCATGATTGTCTTTTTTTTTTTATTATTTTTTTTTTAAAATAGAGATGTGAACACGGAATTCGTGTCACATCAATATTCTTACTATTTTCAAATTAAGCTAAACGCTTGTTCTATGAAAATAGGACTAACTTGCCTGTCTGGAGTGAGATTCGAACCTGCAACCTTTGGATCACGAGGCGAGAGTCCTAACCACAAGACCAACAAGCTACTCTGTCCACTTTTGAACCACTTTTATCGAGAAAACCGCTTTCCACCGCTTTTGCCTTCTATTTTCATCTGCATAATGAGTTGTAAGAGATCTCATTAGGTTATTAAGTAATCATTACCCATGTTTTTGAAAAATTATGTTGTAACATAACCAAAAACGAAAACAACTACTCAAAACATTATGTACTTTCGGGGGCGTGGCCAAATTATATTATGACGAATGTCAATTAAACGTCAAATTAAAAAAAATACCAAATAAAACAGTGGATAATTATGCGTCAATCTAATATTTCTCACTGCGGAGACTGTCCGAAATATAGCACTACTTATTTGGTGATGCGACTGGACAATCCGGGATATCTTTGACATACCTACGTCACTATGGCCAGGTACCTCCAGCCTCTTAATGGTTGTTTTTTTAACATCCATACCTCTTCTGTCTCTGTAGCATAAGTGTTGCTCAGGCTTAAGTATCGATTGCAGAAGGGATTTTTCACTTTCGCAATGATGCACCTTGCCATCTTAATTTCATTCCAAAGTCAGGATTCCGATCCCCATTTGACCAGCAGCCTAGGTATTTGACCTCTTCAGTAAGTACGTACTGATTCTTTTTTTTATCTATAAAGAAATCTGTTTTATCTCACATACCACCATTTTTTTCATTTTGCTATTCATATTTTGATAACCTATTTTTAAGAGTGTAAATGTAAAAAACGTTATCTTTAAAAAAAATAACTCTTTGTTTAACACCACTTTATGAAATGGTGTTAAACAATGAGTTTTTTTTATTTAAAGATATGTCTCACCGCAATGTGTTTTTGCTTCGTGTGAAAATTTAAAAAATGTTAACTAATCATACATAGCTTTGAACACGAAGGTAACATCTGTGTTACAATCATGTCACAATTACTAGCAGTTCAGAAGATAATGATAAAATCTTGATTTGAATACTAGCAAAATGTTGAGTTATATTTCATTATGTGTCCAGAATATAAAATAGGTTTATTTTATTATTTTAAACAGCGTCATTTTTCTAAATATTCACCTCATGGATGATGAACCAAATTCACGCCAAATAAATCGTAAAATAAATGATTAAATTTTAACAATGTATCTCAGATCGTCAGTAAATATCAGTGACATCATCAATCAGTACGTGGCACAGCACACAACATCAGTAAACATCAGATGTTACCCGAAGGCTTGTAATACAGTAGAACCTTGGCCCCTTTTTTGGGAATATTTAAGAATATTTCAAATATGTGGGAAACCCTGTTAGTTTGAAATTCAAGGAACAAAAATAAATTGTGATGCGATTATGAAATTCACCAATAAATTGCAAATCTCGTGATAAAGGCCATTAATTTTGTGAAAAATGTCTATTTTTGCGTATTTTAAGAAATCATTTTGGAAATGCAATATTTATTACACGAATACAAAGATCGCAACATTTCTATTACGCTAATACAAAGATCGCAACATTTCTATCACTAAAGTTCCTGATATTTACGTATTTGTTATTTTCAATTTTTTTAATTTTGTCAAATTAGAAAAAAAATTCGAATCATAAATTTAATAATTAATAAGTATGGCACAAGGGGCTAAAAATTATTTGGAATTACAAATTACCGAGGTTTACCGATCATCGGGCCTAATTTTTGGGACTTGTGGGTTAGAAAAATTTCCAATTATGGCTAATTTAAAATCATCAGGATTCAAGTTAATGGGGTTTTATCCAAAAAGGAAACTCAAAGATCCTCAAATTAAAACTGAACATTAGGTTTACAGAATGATTGACGTCCTAACTTAGTACAAACAATTTTTTTTTAAAGATTCCTCACGGAGATCTTACTTTATGTAATTTATTTTACATAGTCTAATCTTCATTGACTTCAAGCTTGACTTCTTATAGTTCTTGTATAAATATTAACAGCTTTTTAGACAAACTATATTAATATTACTATACAAACATGGGTTGTAACCCATACATGTAGGTAGGAAGACAATTTTATATCTTAAATAATGTAGCAAATGCCTATTGAATATTTTCATTACCTTTAAAAAAATTTACACTGAATGTAAAATGAATTTTTCACAGCCTTTAATTTGCATTTTTTTTTTATATGAATTTATATTTAAATATTTTCGCAACTATCTGCTTTTTAGATATATATATGTGAATACTATTTGTACATATTTGGTCTGAAAAATATTTTTTTTGTCCTCTCAATGAAATATGACGTGTTTTAAGTTATTTAAACATTTAAATGGTTGCAATTTTTTAAAAATGTACGACCCCCTTCCCGTCCTCCCGTGCAACATCCAATCCGCGAGTGATATAAACCCTGCCGTAAAGCACGGCTTTTTTGTTTTTTTTTTTTTTTATAAATATGTATAATGTTTTACATAATCGATAATGTGCAATCAAATTTTTTGTTGAATATTTCTTGTAAATAAGAACAGGTTGATGTTTCTAATAGTGTATAACATCATATTATATCAAAAACTAGAACAAACTTGCAATATATTAATTGAATTTTTTGACATTATTTTCTCTGTATTATAAAAAAAAAATTTTGTTACAGAAATTTTGTGTGTTGACTAGACATGCGCGCCGAGCCTAAATTTGCCAGCGGCGGCGTGCCGGCCTGAAAAGGTCGGCGGCGGCGGCGCGCCGCGGCGTGGCTCATTTTTTTAAGGTCGTGGAAAAACAGAAGCAAAAATATTCAAATCAAGGAGTGTTCTGTTATAAAGTTTTCGAATGCAAATTTTGGGTGCAAAGAAAACCATGCTTTGATTCAAGATCACAGTTTTCTTTGCATAACTCATAATTGTCATGTATGAATATGATCTTGTTAACTCTCACGGGGCTCATTTCATGTATTTTGAGGTGCAATTTTGTATTTATTTCCATTAATCTGGCTCTTAAGTTATATAATTACATGTTGTGTTTTTATCTTTATGCTAATTACTTTGGACGCTATGGATTTTGCATTAATATTTTGTACAGTAGCATTTCTTGGACTGACGGGTGCCTACCGGACTGTCTCCAGTCAGGCCCTTCCAGTCCTGGCGGGTGTGATCCCTGCCGATCTCGAGGTCCTTGAGGCTTGCGCCTATCGCAGATTGCTGAGGGGCCTGGAAATAGACTACTTTGGTAGAACTCTCAGGCCCCTGGAAAACGAGCGACCACAGGCGTTGGAAATGCGTGTTAGGCTAATAACGTTAAAAGTATGCCAAGACAGATGGGACACCACCACCACCAGAAGATTAGGGTGAGGGTTAAAGAAAGAAACTTGAGTTTTTCCAGAGGTTATTTTCCAGCTCTAGACCACTATGCGGTACAGATGCTTTCGGGCCACGGAGAGTTCAGATCTAAACTCCATGAACTTGGACTCCCGCTCATCCATGGTACACCTATGCCAGAGTGCTCCAAACTCTTGATGGATGCTAGATACGATATGCGTGTTGGAATATTCGGGCCACATGACACTGGTTGGCATCTCACAAACGCCGATCTTGTTAGGAATGAAAGAAACTTTGAATGCCTCCGTGAGTTTTTTAGGGTGTGGGTGTTCCATTGGGAAATCCTCAGGGCGACTACTCAATATGAATCTGAATAAAAATATCCTGCTTTGTAATTTTTGGTACAATAACCTATTATTAATATTTTTCGCCAATTTTTTTCACTTTTCTTTTATTCTACTTAAAGCACTTATGTTTACCATTACTTTGATTTTCATTTTGTTACTTATATAGTTTTAAATAACTATTATCTTGTTTTGTATACTCGTTCCTGTTACACTGGAGCTAGTATGGCTAGTGCCGACTTCTTCGGCCGCAAGAGCACCCCTTTTTGTGCTTTTGTTTTTGTGTTGTCTTTTTCCCTGCGGGGGTGGATGATCTCCCACTGTCCCCGCGTCAATCAGATGCACCGGGTGATTTTATTTATCTATGTTTATTGCCTTCGTCTTATTATTGTGTACAATTTTTTAAAATAAAGACGCTCGGACAGTGAAGTCTTTGGCCGGTCGCTCTCCAGGTCGCAGGGGTGCGTGTTGCCCTGCCTGCGGCTTGGCGAGGAGGTTGCGTTTAGCATTAATATAATGCCTGCCTATGCGGCGAACGTGCTAGGCCGATATGGACGCTCTGCACATAACACGGTCCAGGGCGTGTGGTGGGTCCCCTTCACTGTAGCATTTCCTGTACATATGTAATTTGCAATTCCCACTTATAATGGAAGATAAGTATATTGTCGTTTGTCCCTGCACTTTGGAAGCAGAGAAGAGGTTTTGTGTGGACGCCTCCCCATCCCGCTCGCTTTCCCATGAGTGTCGGCAGGGCGGTGAGTACGGCCACTTTAGCATTAAAAAATGCCGAAAATGGGTGGCGAAAGTCTATGGCCGATATGTCAGCCATTGCTCATAGAACGGCCCTGGGTGTGTGGTGGGTCCCCTCTTCTCTCACGGGGTTCAGCCGAGACCTTTTGGCATTTACAACAAGGCCGGCAATTGAAAACACACGCTCGCTGGGTATGCTGGTAGCTGGGATTACCAGTACAGCTCTAGCGAGCGCGTTGAGCCACGGAAATGCTTTTTTTCTTTCTTTCCAGTAGATAAGGATATCTTCTTGGACAACTTCTACATCTTCTGATCTCGTAGTGACCAGGTACTTCCAACATTCTTGTGAAATTGCGGCATCTTCTGTGTCTAAATCTGTGATGTTGCTGCTATATGTCTTGGAACGTTTGGATAGTAAGGCTTGTTCAGAAGATGCACTTGCAACAAGTTCAGAGTCAGAAGTAGCTACTCGTATATCTTCTTGCTACTAGATCTGTTGCTTTCACTTGTTTTTTAATGTAGTCTGTCGGAAACGCGGCGCGCGTGGTATTTTCATGCTCCATGTAGTTGTCAATTTCAGTCAATCTCAGGTACATTTTTGATTCCATCGCCAGTTACGAGATCGTGCAACCCCTGCCCTAAGCAAAAGTCACTGTCTTATATAGCCCTTTTAATATTTGACTCAGAATCTGTAACGGTGTGGATTTCTTTGCCATTCAGGCTTTAAACCTTTTTGCATCACTTAATCGACGAAGCTGTTTAAAAAAGATCTAAATTTACGGTGTTTCAAAAATGTAACACCCAAAATCGGCGCGCCGATTGGCTTGACTCGGCGGCGGCGGCGTGGCCCAAGGGCGGCGCGGCGCGCATGTCTAGTGTTGACAGAAATATTAACTAACATTATTGATGTTTTTTTTTTTTACAATTTTGTACTTCTTTTTTGTTTTTGATGCTTACTATTTATTTAAGTTCTTAGCGTTATACTGTCAGCAATGTCATTACTCTAAATTTATAAAAGTTTATTTCATCTCGTACTTTATTTATTGTTTGAAGTTAAAACGTACTTGTTAATACAATTGTTATTGTCTCTCTGATTCACATGAGAATATTATTTTTTTATTGATTCTCAATTCGCAGCACTAATAGACATTATTACATATTTTGGTAGCTATTTTACTGCATCAGTGCAGATATAATCGGCCTCTGTATACAGGGTGCCTCCCTCATAGCCAGGAGAAAAAATTTACAGGTGGATTCCTGTCTTGATAGTGAGCCGAAAATTTTCAAGCAACCGTGACCAATAAAATGATAAAAACTTTACAAAAATTTAAAATATAATTTTTTGACATTTTTTTCATTTTATTTGAGTTGTATTGAACCAAATGAATTTTTAATAATTAATATAAGTCACTGTAATGATAGTTCAACTTTTTGCAAAAAATAAGTCAGATATATAGAAAACAAAAATGCAAATGTTGATATTGCATGTCTCCATAACTTAATATGTATTATTCATGTTTGCTTGAATACTTTTGACTCATTATCAAGGCAGGAATCCACCTGTAAAATTTTTGCTGCTAGCTACGAGACACCCTGTATTAAGTAATATTAAAAAACATTCCTAATTTGATTAATCTTTTAACTGGTTATATTATTTTTATTTTCAGCTTTGTTGCCAATGGTGTTGTTATTACAGGCTAATAAAGCATCTAAAAACATTTCCATTTTAATTCCAATCCTCATAGATTAAAAAAATTTTTTTAATCATATTATCATTGCACATCATAGAAAAGTTTAATAGAAAAATTCTAATTTAGGAAGAGCATTTTATCCTTTATGCCCCACAAAACTCTGCAAACAGCCATTCATTTCATTTTAGGTATTAGGTGATAACATATGTAGTGTTCATTTTTTTTTATCAAGGGTATACGGTTTATTAACCGTTCACGTACCATCCAAGAATTTTTTTGGAAGAGATACATTTAAATTGTTTTTTGTAAAAAAAAAACAGATATTTTTTCCACCGTCTTATTTATCATCATACTGTTCATGTCATCCGTCGTTTGGTTCATTTCGCCCCTCAAATGTACATCTAAATACATGCGTATACTTTTGATACATTTTCGCATTTCTGATGCGATGGGAACGGGAATCAGATAATTGATTTTGTTGTCTCAATCACCATCACTATCTTTATAAGTGGGATCATCTTTATAAGACTATGCGAGTTTTGTTAAAATATCATTACCCGTCAAAATCGGTGCCGTACACACATTGTCAAGTGCAACAAACGCTGCCACACTACAACTAGTATTCACAAATGGGGATAGCGTTCATTTTTATGATAAGATTCCCTGATTTATTTTATAGGAACCACAGATTTACAACATATAAATAAAAGTTCGAACTATAAGACAATTCGGACCTTAAGTCGCATATCAATTTGTTGTTGAATTTTCAAAGTAATCGGCCTTGTCAAAAAAAATGGGATCAAAACAATTTGGCGACAACGCGACTAGCACCGTTAGTATAGTTTGTTGTTCCCCGCGATGCAAAATTTTTTCATAACGAGCAATTTTTTGTTTTTTGTTAAAAGACAACAAATACGTATACGAAATTGCAACAGTATTTTGTTAGGACTAAAGTATTATTTCGTCTCAACTGATTTTTCATGTCAAACAATTTCCACTGTATATTACGTATTGTGGCCTAAAATCTCTAAGTAATTAAGTGAAATTGTTATTGATAATATACAAAATTATGCTATGTTTTATTTTTCAATCGATGTCCTCGCTTCATCTATTTCACTTCAAGTATTTCTAAATAATACATTAACTTTACAAAGATTATTCACCAAATTTTTTTGTAAAATTTTTTTATACAGATTTTTTTGATACTGTGCCCGTTGATCCGGAAATAATGGTTGATTTTACGCTTAAAATTCAATTAAATATAACATTATAGTAAAGTAAATAAGTTATTTTTCTGATGATTATTTAAAGCGGTAGGATAAAACTCAGGCGGATTAAAATCCAAGAAACCTTTAATGCCATTTTCTGCCGCTTCTCTGTTAATGAATTGTTTTGCCGTAAATAGTTATTGGTGTTCTTGAGGTGAATGTCTTTTGTTAATTTGGGCTGATTGTCGGCCGCTCATTTTCTTCTATTAAAGTTTTCATTTTCAGCAGTAGCAGAACGTCCTGGACTCGTGTCTCTGTTCTTAATCTTTTTAAATCATTGTCACACTATTCGTCCAGAAGTGGTTTCTTTTCCCTATAATCAGCTAATATTGCTTGCTGTTTGAGATGCACAATTCTCATGTTTATTCACAAAAAATTACACCTTTTTTCTTTTGTCAATCCCATTTCTGAATTATTAAAATAAGACAAATTGTTAATAAATGTCTGATTTAATAAATAAATAAATATGACAGATTCCTTGTTAGATTGAATGTTTTCAATCATAAAGAAATTAACAAATATTTCCTGGCAAAAATGTTCAAAATGATCATGTAATATTAAAATCGGCCATCATTTTCAGAACAAATTTTATGAAATTAGTTTTGAAGCGTTGTCGTGAGATCAGTGCTAGGAATATATCTTGGTAAACAAGATTTAATAATAATAATAATATTTGGATAATTATATAGCGCCATTTTCGCGAGTACTCATCTCAAATATCTATTACTGAACGTATTTTAGAGCTTTCCACTATATTTTTTTAAATATACCCATTCAAGTTTGAAAGGTTATGTAGGCTCATTATTTAGCATAATACACAGCATACAAGTTATACAGCAATTATTAACATAAAGAATTTTTTTTTAACTCATATTTTTTTAATATGATAAAGTAATTATGCGAAGAACGTGAAATTTCTTTACTTCCAAATCAACTTGATTTATGTTAATTTATTATGTATATCAGTGCAATACAACAAGGCCTAATTTCATTGTGTACTTAGTGAATGATTAATAATAATTTTTGATGCAGAAATAAGAATCCTACATTAAAAATTACCAAAGTTTTCTTAACATACTAACATGCCTTTTGTCATTCTTGTTAAATAATATGTATCATTTTTCCTTTCATCAGCAATCCTGTGGTGGTTCAAAAATCCGACACTATTTGTTTTTAAGTATTGTAACACTGAACTTTGCCAACAATTAATTTAATGTTACATTTAATTTCACAATGCTAGTAAAGTTCCTATTTTTATGGACATATTTATTTTAAAAAAATTATTGTTTTGAAAATGAAAATTGTATGAATTTGTTACTGTCTAAATTATGTATTTATAAGTATCCATAAACATAAATTCATTAAGAAATCCTCCTGATGACGCTTGCGCTATAATAAAAATATAGTACAGTATAGTACAGGTCTTATTTTTTTAAATTTTGTGATTCAAACTTATTATAGTATAGTACAGGTCTTATTTTTTTAAATTTTGTGATTCAAACTTATCTTTAAGATTCATTAAAATTGTAAAAAAGTCCTACAATCAAAAGCATTTATTTGGATGAAGGTCTCGCATCACTTTCATCTCACTTTCTTTATGTGCTTTTCAATATATCTATTTTATTGGGTCGGTGGGAAAGTGTTGCAATTTTTTTTACAATATCATGTGCAAGGAATAGTACTTTTTTATTATTTCCAGTTTTTCACCCGCTCGAAGAGAATTCACATTCATCATTTTATTTTTTATGAAGCAGCTGCCGATTTTAATTTTGTAAAAAAAAAACAATTGACCAAAAAAACACTTCATCAGATGCCATAAGGCATAATAAAACCCTTGAATTCTGAAAAATGATGCGTGTTTGCATTGCTTAAAATGCAAGTCATAAACTGGAAATAACTAATTCTTAAAACTACATTAAAGCTGAATTACTTTTCCATCTTCTCCATAAAATATATTGAAAGCATACTAAACTCTATACTGTTGTTTAAAATAGCGCCCTTGAGTTGAATCTCTGCGGAAATCTCATTTGTGGATGTACTCCATTCCATAGGTAACCTGTCGGAATGGCTGGATTTAATTTTAATATAAAACACAGCAAATTATTAGTTAATTAGACAATTTGTATTGATTCATAAAGTAGACATTAATTATGAAATATCACGTCGCTGCTTCGGTTGCACCCTTTTGAACAAATTTTTGAAGACTTTTTGCAATGCAGTTGGATCAATTTTCAAATTTTGATATCCAAATGAAAATGAGCTTTATCGCTAAACATTACATTTTTTATTAAATACAGTACTCCCCCGAAGTTATGCGAAAGGCGGGACTGACGAAAATTGCTTAAGTCGAATTTGCATAAATCGAAGTGCATCTTTTCATATAAATACATATAAATTTTATTTAATTGGCACCTAGTCTATCAAAAACCCTAGTTTAGAAGAAAATATTTAATCAAATTGCTATTCTTTGTATATACTTACATACATATTATACAAAATATTAGAAAAATAAATGAGTTATTTTGATGCCTACATCTAACAATCTTGTATGATGATAAAATATTTGATTTGTCATGCATTACTTCATAACAAGTCAATTTTTTTTAATTCCTTGCTTTGTAAAATGCGTTCTTCATTGGAGTCTACGTTTTCTAAAAACATTAAGGCCTTTTCAATTGAGAAATCTATCAGGCTTCCAATTGTCATGTTCACAAATTTTCATTCTGCTATCAATATCCTTGATAATGTTGTGTTTAAATTCGCAATATATCATTTTATTTTCTTACTAGGTGCAGGAGAATCATATTTACTACCTTTGGACAACATAGCTTATTTAAGGGTTTAGATGTGTAATAAAACAATCTTCATATTCGTAGAATTTACATGAAATGCATATCACAGCGAGAGAAACACTAAATAAATCAAGAACCGTATAACACCGAGTTCACGTAAGTCAGAGGATTACTGTATTGTCGTTGGCTGTTTGATTTTCCAATTAGCAAATTATCTGCATTGCAAATGGTCTTGTAACTTGAGCTCCTGAGTTAATTGAACTTTGTAAGATCTTCAGCGAGAATTTGTTGCAATGGATATTTTATCTAGATTGTCATTGATACTCTCACTGAAGACTGCAATGTTTTTGGAAGGCAGAACGAGGACAAGGTAAAGTTTGTTCTTTCATGACCGAACCAATTTCCTCAAATTTCTAAATTAACCTTCAAATGGTGGATCCCTTAATCGAAATATGAATACTGAGAATTCCATGAAATTTTCAAATATGTATTCTCACAAAAATTTGGCCAAATTTGTGATGTGTTTTAGCAATAATAATACTTTGATCTTTTGTATAGTGATCCATTTTTTAATAACCTCAATGACATCAAATGATAAATATCAAACATTAGGGTTGCCAAATTAGATATTAAAAAAATGGTGGAAGATTTATATCTGGCATACCCGACGAGCCGCTATCCTTTACAAATGTGGAACAAAAAAGTTCATTTTAATTTCTGTAAAAATATCAAATTAGTAAATTTTTTATGAAATAGACAAAATTTGTCAAATCTAGGAACAAATGTCATCTCGGTGGATGTCCATGTATTGAGGGATATGTGATCCTCGGGGAACTGTGGACATCACAGTGTCCCGAGTTAATTCAATTGTTTAGCAATTCAAAATCCTATCTACAAATTATCCCGAAAGGAAAAGGTTTTTTTTTTAATTGAGGATAGATTTTCAGCTAAAAGTAATAACTAAACAAATTTTATCAAATATGTGAAAGGTATGTATTTTTTTTTAAATACACTAAAAATTTGTGTTAATTTTTAACTTCAAATATCATGAGATATGTTTTAGATTACTTTGCTTCCTGTTTATTCTGAACAAAATTGCGGATTGGGTTTTCATTGCCATTGAATTGACTTTTAAATGTGCAATTTCTGTAACATTTAACATTCTCCTGCATACATATTAGTCTAATTTTTATAACTTTTTAACACGATCATGTTTTAACACAACTTGATCATCTTTAAAAAGACTTGCATGGACATGGACAAGCGAAACAATGTGTCTGAATGCTTATATACTGAAACTCAAGTTGAATAAACCCTGACAACCGCTTCTGGTCTAAATAATTGTTAATTCATTCTTGTATTTATTTCGTGAGCCCGCTTTCTGATGTACTGATGAGTGAAACCAATCATGTGATTTAGATACTAATAACATAGGGGATCGGCGAAAGAAATTAAATGAGCTTTTTACTAAGGTGGGGGGCGTACTCTTGGTCGAGGAGACCCGACGTACGAGCGCTGTACAGCTTTTGATGTTACGTTCTTTTTATCACTTTTTTATGGTGTATAATATTGTTGCTACTCGTGCTGTTGACATAGTATAAATTTGTTGAATAAAATGTATATCTATTTCAAATTTATTTGTTTTCATTTCTCACTTCTCATTCTGGATAATGAAAAATTGTAAAAAAAATGGTACCCAATTTTGTTTTGGATGATTTATCCTCCCAGCTGTCCGAAGGTAGGTGTCGCAGGTGTTGGAAGGCAACATTTGATATCTGGATGTTTGACGCCGTGGCATTGGCAACTGTTTTTGAAATTCAGTAAGCATTTAGGTATTTTTTTTGGTGTTGTTCTCTAAGCCAAAGTCAGACTGATGCAGTCTGAAAATTTGTTGATTTTTCTAACATCATCATGATCGTAGAACAACAACAGATGTGCAAAAAATTCCATATTGACTTTTTTGGATCGTTAAAAAGTGAAAAAAAGAAGCCATCTAATGGTATATAAAAAGTGTATTTTTTCTCATTAATTTAACCATCGTTATACGAAGTCCATATAACGACGGTTCTGATTTGCGATCGTAGAACAATGCAGCATGTGTAAAAACGTCGTTGTACTGCGCTGACTATATTTGAGGTTTTAAAGGTATCCATTTTAAATAACCAACCCAAGTTTCAAATGAAAATCTTTTGTAGTTATCGAGCTATGACAGAAAGTGTCTTTATGTAAATAAAACTTCAAACCGCTCTCCTGCAAACTTGAAAAAAATCACATGCGTCGTTGTTCTACCATTATGACGACACGATGTTTTACGGAGGACGGTTATGTGTTTGTGAATTATTAATAAAAAAAAAATTTTAGAATTAAAATTGTTGAAAAAGATGACTAAATATTAGTTTTTTTACGCTTCAACAGACCAAGAAGCCCAATAACAGAAGCGAAACACGTCACAAAACACCCAGGCTCAAGTAAAACACATAGAATAATTGTGAATTCACCAGGAATTGAACCCGGAACCCTCGGTGTGAGAAGCCAGCGTCATATAGATAATATATGGAGTATAAAAGCAAAGGCAGCAATATCCAAAAAAATTAAAAAAATGTTTTGAATGCAGAATTACTCATTTAAAATGTACTGAATTTTAGATTTTATGTATATATCCCTTCGAAATTCCTATACATTTATATGCTTTGTTTTACATAAAATCTCGAATTCGGTACATTATAAATTAATAATCCTTGTATGTAATTATTCAATTTTTTTGGAAATTGCTGCCTTTGCTTTTAAACCCCACATATATTGTGGTTTTTAAAGGTAAATTGGTTTTATTGGAAAGATATTTCTATATCATGAGTGTTAACAATACTACAATTTTCAAAATAAATGTACAATTTGCAACGTTATTTGACAAGATTGTTCATTGTGAAATGCCAAACCAAACCGAGCACAAATCAGCTGTTATTCATGGTAAAATGGCAAACCAAACAGCGCAAATCAGCTGTCAAATTGACTGTCACTGGAAAAAGTGTTACCAATTCGAAAAATATACCTCTGAGAGAAATACCCTGTATTTAAACACTAATGGCATCGAATTATTTTTCCACAAAAGTCAATACCATGGCCATTACCACGATTTTGTGCGTTTTATTTCATACCTCTTCTAAAAAAAAAAGAAAATACTGTCCAATATTAAAAATATGTGTAAAATTTTTTCTAGGAATCTGCTATATTTATCCATCAGTCAGATGTTTCATTTGCATTACTTTAACCTTCAGCGCACTATTAGCGAGAATATGTCGCCATAGTAAGTTTTATTGGTAACTATGTGTCGCCGCAAGCAATAGATTTTTTTAGATTAAAATGTTCCTAGTACCTATTTGCACAGGTATAAACCCTTGCACCAAAGTGCCCCGCTTCTCCCTAAGCATCTCAAACAGCATGTAATTTTAACCTGGAAAGAGCGGGATGAAGGAATCACTTCTGAACAAGCAGTCCAGTGTTGATTTAAATGTAGATAAATAAAATTTAATATTGGTCACCATGACAACTGGATTATTTTCATTTTTCTCACAAAGTGTATTAAGATGACACCTAGAATTTTGCCCAGTAATAATAATGTATGACATGGCACCTTGTGCCATATTGGATTTTAATGTAACTAAGTAGTTACAACATTTGACTAAAGCTAGCACCACACAAAGCGAACGGATCGACTGATCGTCCATGCAGTGTTTGATAAAATTATGGTAAGAAATTTAGCGGCGTTCCGCGGTGGAAGAAAGATGATGTGTGTCACATATTATCAGTTTGCGACTCATTCACTTGTCTTTGAGTAGTGATGGTATTTTAACCAGTGAGACAATAACCGTTATTTGAGATTTGTATCTGATTGCATCAAAGAGTTTTTGCAATTCGATGGGCAACCATTGGTACTGATGACATTTATATCTTAGTTATCAATCATCGATACAGTCAGATACAAATCCCAAATAACTGTCAGAAAATAACCGGTTTAAATTATGGTTTAATCATTACTATCGCCGAGTCGCTTATTTGACTGTTATCGCTGCCGTTTCAAATAGTGCTGAAATTCAAAAGTGTTGAAGTAAAACAAATGTTAACTAAATAAATAAATTTATTTTCTTAGAGACAATTAAATCTCATATTAATTATCCTATAATATTTTCTACATTGTATAATACAACTAAAAAAAAAAACAATTTGATAATACACTGATTGGACTAATACTATTGAGCTGTATTGCAAAATATGCTTTAAACTAGGAAACAATACAATAATAAATACCTTTTTCCTATGCAGGGTATGGTGAATCACTCGAGTTTTTAATAGTAAAATATGAAAATATTTTACTATGATAAGTGCAGCGAGATCTAAGCGAAATGATTTCATTTTGAACATAGATAAACAATCCTATAGGTTACCTACTGATCTTTATATCGCTATTCATTCTATTTTTGATTAAAGTTGCGATTTTTAGAACATACACATTTTGTTGATTACATATTACAGAGATATCTAAAATAGATTAGAAAATTCCGAGCTCAAGACCCAATGATTATATAAATTTAATTTTTGCATTTATAGTTTTGTTTTAACTACATATTCAGAGTGTCACATAGCTAGCAGAAAAAACTTCGGGGAGTTTGCTTCATTCGATTGTGAATAGAAAACATTCTTTACACTTTGGCCGGTCTTATATAGATCAGTGACAATAAAACTACATTCACATTAATACAACAAAATTTCTTTTTGTTTATTTTGACACGGATCCCAGAATTCAGCATTTATCATCGCACAAAAGAATAATCCTGAAGAAATTTAATTATCTGGGTGACGTGAAAACCTACAAGGGTTATTTAACATACATATGATGAAAAATACAAGTTTTACGTTGAAATAAGATATTTTACAATAATTTGCTGCAAATTTCAATGTAAACAATCTCTGAAATGCACAAGAAATATAATGAATTAAATAAAACTTCACATTCTTATCAATCACAATTCAAATCAAATAAAATAAAAAATATTTTTAAGCAAAAATGCCGCACGTTTGTTATTTAAAAAAATATTTGCTTTCTTTGCGATAAAATTTGTTGTATATGGGCACAGAAGGCATATTTTAAGCTCTGTCTTTAAGGAATATGTTTTACAATTTCATATTTCGCCCCTTCTATATGACTGAAAATTTTTTTCTTTCGCAATTTCCCGATCCAACATCCGAAATACCAAAAGAATAAAAATAGCCATTAGTTAATTATGATACTTCATAGAAAGGGTCGATATATCTGCGGGCGAAAGAACCAACAGAATGAGTCAGTAAATGCAGGATTCCAGGAGAACCAAAACAAAATTTGGGTATTTCATTTGTTTGCGTAGACTTTGTTATTTTTATCTAATTTTTGCACCAATAGTTTTGTTTTTTCACAAGAGCATTGAACCTAGCGTTGTTCTTGCCAAATTTTTCAAATAATTAATCAGGTCATTTGTCCTTTTTCAAAAAGTTCAAAAATAGTCACATTTTATTTTATTTTCTGACTCATCTAATTTTCCTTGCTAGATATTTATCTAAAGAACATCTCTGCATACTTAACTCAAAACTATATTTTGTTGACTTATTCGGTTGTTCCTTTTGCCCACAGATATTATAACATTTATATCACAACATAATGGAGTAGATAATCTATCCACTTGCATATATGTACATATTCATTTTCTTAAGTTATATTTAGAATTATTACATACGTGCGCTACAATGACGTAATGCTAAAGACACCTCAATATTGAGATAGTTTATCATTGAATATTTCAACAATGGAGATGCATAATATAAATCAATCGTTAACATTTTGAGAAAAAACAATATACAACCGAAATAGAGTAATAAATTTTTTTATCATCTGTCAATCCAGCTTTACTGAAAGTAGTTTCATATCTCAGATCTTAATTGTACTTTCATATGTACCTTAAATTATTGAGTATTATGAATCAACTATCCTAGGAACGTTAACCATAGTCAAATTCGTTCAATTTTCATAATCTACTTAAAAGTATTATCTTACAATTATTTTATAATTCGGTCAAAAAATTCATCATTAAGGACGATCATAGTTGGTTTCACAAAATCAGATTCATTTCTCTCTTTCCTGCATTCTTTTTTTTACATATTCTTACATTTCAATCTCAAAATTCTCAAATAAAAACAATTTCATTCATTCTGAAAAAATTTCAATCCAATTCACTGCTTTTTGCAGTTTGCAATGATTATTCTTCATTAGTGTCATCTCGCATAGCATTTATGCAAAATTAATTTCAAGTCAGTTCCATATTCAGTCAATGCAACATTCTCTGTTAAGGAAAATTAGAAATAGTTAGCATTTATCACTGTTAAGTAATTTATCTAAGAAATACGATCTCTTGAAGTAAAATTATAAATTATTATGAATAATACTAACTGCAGTTGAAACAAAACATTACTATCAATGCTCACCTTTTAAAATTGCAGACATTCAAATAAGTCAAGTTCATCCTATGCTATGCCTGGTCGATGGGTGAACATGGATCATGCATAATACACCAAACACAGGCATTTAAAATGTGTGCATTAGTGTATGAATTCTTGGATAGTGAAGGATTGCTTAGTTTCTTCAATCATTGGAACAAATATTTCGAGTTTTAAAATACATATCTTGATTTTTTAAATTTTGTATTTCATTGTTACAACTAAAAAGCCTAAATGGTGATGCCTAGATAATTGATGGACAAAGAATATTCTTGAATCGTATCCACGAGGATATGGACTCAAAAAGTTTCCTCCCTCAAATCAAAAGTAATAAGAGCTGTGAGAATGATAATGAAGTGCGTAAGATTGGTGAAAGGCAGAAGAGTCACAAAGAGATTTTCATAAAGTACATACAAGCCATACATAACATTTACTTAATAATTTACATTCACCTTGCCACCAGGGCAATTTATTTCACAAGCTTGTCATGGAAAAGACTTAAATGTATAATTTGACAAGCATATTTGATTTAAATAAGTAGTTATTTAATTTTTTTATAATTAAAACCTTATTTCTAGAGATGTGACGGATGCGATATGAAAGTCAAAAGTTATATTTTTAATAACATTAAAATAGTCACATGGCTAGGACAGTTCATAATGTAACATTTTACAAACAATTTGAAAGTCAACATTTCATATATATATATATAAAACCATCTTCATATCAATTTGTTGTGAAACTATAAAGCATCATACAACTGATACTTTCATAAGACGCAAGTTAATGGAATAATTTTAATGAAAGGGTATTTCAGCGTATCCTATTTGCAAGTCGCATTAGACTTTGTACATATATGCAGCATCCTTAAATAGTAAGATCCTGAAAATTGCAGTATTTTGGCCATATCTTGAGACGCCCAGAGAAATACCAGATCCTGCTATTCTAGCAGATTTCCCTTTCTAAGCAAAAAATGCGAGCAGAACAGACCTTGGAAAACGAAGGACATCATACTACATCAAAAATACCAAGGGAATTTTACTGTGAGCAATAGTGTTTGACAACCAAAGAAATTTAAAAACATAATTTATAGAAATAAACTTTGTTTACACCACTTTTTTATTGAAAAAAAATCAACATACATACATTTGTATCCTGACAAAGGAGCCATGGGCTCTGAAACATTTTGATTTTTTTGATAAAAAAGTGGTGTAAACAAAGTTTATTTCTATAAATTATAATTATAATGTCACCACAAAATAATTTTGCTGCATTTGAAGAAGAAATTTAAAATCGTTTGTTAAAATTAGAAACATTCAGGTAAATCATTTATTTGTAACTGAATTTCTCATATACATTTATTTTAGAATGTCTGTATATCTATCTATATGCAGGGTGTAACAGAGTTAATTCAAAATGCTTTATATATTCCTACTTAAATTACAAGTCAAAAATAATCCAGCAGCAATAACAATAGATAATAAGTTAAATCAAATTTTGCATTTTTTTTTAAATACATATATCTAACATATTTTCGTTTAACGGTTGTACTATCATTAAAGTAACTCACATCGAATATTAAAAATTCATTTGCTTTTAATACAAGTCAAATAAAATTATTATATCGATACAAGGTTTTAATCATTTTATTTGATTCGTATTAAAGCGAACAAATTTTTAATATCTAATATAAATTACATTAATGATAGTCCAATGTTTTACAGAAGATAAATCAGAAATATTTAAAAAAAAATGCAAAATTTGAAGTCGTTTATCTCTGTAAGTATTGATATTGTTGCTTGACATTTTTGACTCATAATTCAGGTAGGAAATTATTGTAGATTTATATTATAAATTATTAACCTGTAAATTATTGTAGATTTGCTTTATTACAGCCTGTATAAGTGTGTAGAGAGAGGATGGGGTTATGATTCTAAAAGATGTTTCTAGAAGCTTTGTGAAATTTTTCGATAGTTCTTCAAATGTTCTATCCATGCAGTTAAAATGTTTTAACTGTGCAATGCTGGATACATCAGCTACATAACTTATAATAAAATGAGAGATTAAGATATTGGATATGTTTTATTATATAAAAATTGCTCTTTATTTTTCTATCTCTACTTCAAAATACCATAACCTGTGTCATTCTTTAAAATTCTCTCAAGGCCAATATACTGAACACGGTTACATTGGAGTGCTGACATCACTATGATGTCGACAGCCTGTTAAGAACTGACATGTATGGACAAAGCCTTATATAAAATATTATAATTTTATATTCTACAAAGATATTAGCTGAGAATTGAAAAAGTGTAGAACTATGTCTTTACATCATATAAATAATATCTATAAGATTATGACATAAACATTTAAATATTACATTTTCAAAATTTTGTTTTTCAATTTTTTCTGACATTAAAAATACATATCACTTTTTTACCCTTGAAGTAATTTTTGTTTTACTTTTGACCAAATTTAAATATTTTATGTTACATTGAATCATCAAAATGACTACTAATTAAATTTGTAATATTTTGAAAAAATTTTAAGATACTTAAAAAAATGTACAGAATGTAACAGATTTAGTTCATAATAACAGGGTGTCTCATGGCTAGTAGCAAAAACTTTGGGGGAGTCTACTTAATTCAATTTTGAATAGAAAATATTATTTACACTTTGGGTGAAACATCGACAAACGGAGACAAGTGACATCAAAGCTTGCATTTTTTTTTTCAATATTCCTGACTTATTTTCTTTGAAAAGTTGGACTATCACTACAGTAACTTATATGGAATATTTAAAATTCATTCACTTAATACAAGCCAAATAAAATGACAAAACCTTACAAAAAAATATTTTTAAAATTTCTGCAATCACTTTGTTTACTTGTATCAAAGTGAATGAATTTTTAATATACCTACGACAGGTAGGTTAATAATATTTATAAGTTATATATACAGTCGAACTCGGCTATAATGAGCAAAACTGTGAATTCATTTTGATTTTCGCATATTCCCATACTATCATTCTCGGTTATAAGGAGCGCGATTCCCGGATATACGGAGCAAATTTTAGAAACTCTGCATTGCTTGGGTTTCAGAAAAATAAAACAAATACGTACTCATAACAATGAACTTTGCTTTTAAAGCGGCTCGCACTTAATAAGGGTTCATTTTATGATGTACACAAACTTGTGTGTCCGAAAATGCCACGTGCACAGGCAAACAATAGTTCGTCGGCATTTCTTATCAAAGGAATGCCGAACTGAAGGTCGAGAACTGTCATATAACTCTGATTATTGGGGGTTTCCAAAATGTTTGAGGTGACAGTTTGTTTTATACAGTTTACTGTATTAGCATTTAAAAGCCTAATCATTAAACGCTAATTGTTCTATCGGAAACATGTCCACTAACAAACGAAAGTGTTTCTCGGTTCGCGAAAAAGTCGAAATTATTCGTGAAATAGAACGCGGCGCCAAAAATTACGAAGTCTGTAAAAACTTTTCAGTATCGTCTTCAACAGCTTTCATCGCTCTGGAAAATTAAGGATTTTTATTTGGCTGCTCTTGAAAATAACACACACAATAAAAAAAAATTAGAAAGTGAAATTTACCTATCCCGGATATAAGGAGTCCCGGCTATAAGGAGCAAATTTAGTCGGTCCCGTCGCGCTCCTTATAACCAAGTTCGACTGTATATGTTAATATTTATAAGTTACTGTAGTGTAATGGTCCAACATTTTTTCAAAAAATAAGTTGGAAATATCAAAAAAATAATGCAAATTTTGACATTAAACCCAAAGTGTAAAAAATATTTTCTATTAATTGAATGAATAAGACTTCTCCAAGGTTTTTGCTACTAGCTATGAGTATTGCAAACTAAGTATGTTGTGATGGAGGTACATGACTACATGACGTGTAAACTAATTAAAGTATTACACTTTAAAGTAAATTTAAATAGATTTTACGCTATTAATAAATTAATGGTAGATTTTACTACTTAATATATATACTTCATTAAAATACTTTTGTCAATGTTTATTGTCAATATTGCACATTATTGAAATCATATGGACAAAACATGGTCACTGTATAACAATTGTCATGAATTGTGCTGTTGTATTGTCATTGATGAGCAGCGAAGCCAACTGGATAAATTTCTCAGGTCCAATGACGGATCTATCGTTTCCCACCCATGCTTCTGAGTTCGGTGTACGGCTTTCTGGTTCCCCTCAACAGCTGGACATTTTCATAGCCACCTCTGGAGGTTGTTTGTCGTTTTCGGTACATGACCAGCCTGTGGAGGAAAAAGAAATTTATAAACAAAATGAAGAGGGCTGAATTAGACAGAACTATATAGCCTAAACTGAAGAGACAATATTTTTAAAAAGCCAATCACAATTTTATTTTACTTTTTATTATTATTATTTTAAATAAAGATGCGAACACGGAATACATGTCACATCAATATTCTTACTATTTTCAAAATATTCTAAACGCTTGTGCCATGAAAATAGGACTAACTTGCTGGTTTGGAGTGAGATTCATAGCCGCGAGCTTTGGATCACGAGGCGAGAGTTCTAACCACAAGACCAACAAGCTACTCAAAGCTACTCTATTAAAGTTTTCAGTATTGACAGTTTTATTTAAGTTTTTGTGCTGGTGAATCTAATTGATAATATCGACAGTCTCAACGCATATCGTTGAATGTGCAAAAAATCGTTTTTCATTTTATTATTTTAAATTATCTGATTTACTATATATTTTCGGATAATGTTAAAAAATGGTTTACGTTTCCTTTAGTACATGCTTTGTTTGATACAAAAAAAAAAAAGAAAAAAAAATAGGGGAAATTCAATGTTTTAAGACAGTAAAACGGAAAAAAAATTTTTGCAAATTCGACAGTATACGGGGAGACCGTCGATATTGTCCCTCTAGAGGTAAAACTCACTAAGCCCAATATTGGCCAAAATGAATACAAACCCAATATTGGTCAAAATGAATACAAACATTCATATTTTTTCCTTCACTGTTCCAGATAAAAATCAGTAAGTGAATTATTGTTATTGTTTATTTTAAACCAGCTATATATAACTCTTAAAAAATGACGTGTTTTTTGTTATATATTTCGGCCGCCGGTTAATAATGCTGGGAGCTTAGCGCTATATAGATTAGCGTCTTGATAACGTTAGTGATGGACATTATTAAATAGAGAATTACTTATGCTTTTTTTGCTTCTTATACCCCATATCACATTATTATTTTAGCATTCTGGTAGCGTTGGTGACGGACATTGTTACGTAGAGAATCATATATTTTGATTAATGATTAATGCCAATGACATATGCGATTTAGTAGATAATGGATTCAATTGTTACATAGTTTTAATTTTCAATAAACTGAAATATTAAAAAAAACCTATTTAGAGAATTTTATTTGAAAAAGCATATAGTCAATGTTTTCATTTTATTTAACAACAATTTTGAAAACAGAATGACTTTTTTATAATACTTGTAGAGTCCATTCACTTTAAATGAGTCACTTGCACTAGTGTGAGTAACAGTCCGTTTACAAAATCTCTTAACATTCTTTTTTTGAGTAAATGACAATGCAAAAAAAAATACAAAATAAAATAAAAATGTTTTTTTAACCTAACCTAACCTTACAGTCCACTAATAGTGGTAGAAACTTTTTGAAACAATCCACGAAAAAGTTTATCTTTAACTGTGGAGCACGCTAAAGTAAAAACATTGAATTTCATCAAGAGAATGGAAGTTAATTTTTTCCTTGTAAATATTAACACCCTCATTGTGTTTAAATGATTAATTTGAATATTGAAGAGATGAAATTATAGTTTTTTATGTCCGTTATATTCACAAATTTAGTTAAGATATTTATTTTCAGCTTTGTGAAAAACTCTAAAATAAAAAAATACATGGGAATTAATGTCCTCGTTTACTTTTGTATTGAGCATTATTATCGGCGTGTAGTGAAAGGGAGGAGTGGAGAAAGTGAGTGCTTGTTGCAGACCAATCCTAGGATTGCGATCCAAAATAAAAGTTGACTATTATTGGGACAACATAAGAAAGTGTCCCATCTTTCAATTTTTGATGGTGAGTACGGTCTTTTTTTATCATCTTTCCTCAGGACCTCCTCGTTTGTAATTAATTAATGATTATTAATTAACCATTCATTACTATCAAATTCAATAAAAATAAGTTTGGTAAAAGGAATCTACATCAAGTAAGTCAATAATAGATAAAATATTACAGATACATTTAAAAAAATTATAGTACTAGCTGTAAAGACAGTGGCTAAAGGCATACAAGGGTTAAATACAAAGCAGGTATGTATAGGTTTAATAACAAAAAAGCAAATATACAACTTTCTACAGATAATTTGCGTTATTAAAGTATAGAAAAATTAACAAAAACACAATATGAGTGAGTATAACAATCCCTTTATTAGTAAATAATATTACAGTTAGCTAAAAACATTCCCAGAAAATATATACATATATATATACTAAACTAATGAAAACATTCGGATCGCTTGGGACCTGCATAAGGAATTAAAAAATTTCTACATAATAAAGTGAAAAATGTTACAACAAATGCTTGTGATTTACTTTAAAACCACATTTTTATTAATATTAACACAGAATATATTTTTCCAGAAGCATGCAGCATTAAATAATGTAACATTTTATAGTATAATTAGCTATAACCCGTCAAATTAAACAAAAATAAAAAGGAATTAAAAAATTCCGATTATGAAAAATGTCATAAAAAATGCTTGTGATTTACTTTAAAGCCACATTTTTATTGATATTAACACAGTATGTATTTTTCCAGAGGTGTGCAGCATTAAAGAACATAACATTTTATAATATAACTAGCTACAACCCGTCACTATTGACGTACTTTTATTATATATATTTCAGCCGCCGGTTAAAACTGTGAGAATAGCACTATCCAGAGTAGCATAACGTCTTGATAACGTTAGTGATGGACACTATTAAATAAAGAATTGCGCTTTTTTAGCTTCTTATAGCTCATTTATATTTGAGCCATCTGGGTAGCATTAGTGACGTTGTTGAGAGAATTATATTTATGATTAATACCAATGACATATGCAATATAGTAACGGATGCACTTATAAATTTTAATTTTCATCAAACTGAAATACTAAAAAAACTCAGAGACAACTCAATATTTAAAAAAAGCATGAAGTGAATGTTTTCAATTGATTTAATAACAATTTTGAAATCACATTGATTTTGAAATCGAAATGATCAGCTATTGGATAAGAGTTACGGACGGACATTCCAAATAATTATTGTTGGGAATATGCAATTAATAAAATATTTATTGTTTTAATTCTGGTTTGATAAAATAAAAAATTAAACCAAACAAAAGAACACTTTCTGAACTTGAAATAAAATTCAGCCAATGTTTGATGAGGCCAAAGCAATAAAATACAATGATTTTGTATGCAATATGGTACAGAGGGTACCGGAAAAATATATTCTGTGCCGGAGTGGTATTATACATATGTCTGAGACATGTAATGCATCGACAAATTCGACAACTAAATACTTTCATAACTTCAAATAATAGTCAATAAGCAGACCAATTAAACAGTTTTAATTATCATGTTAAATTGAAATAAAATAAACTAACAGTCGCAACAATTTTGCTATTCAGTAGTAACCAATTTAAACATAACATTTTTTTTAGTTATTAAATAAATTTTGGCTTAATTTATCACAAGCCTCTAATAATTATAATTATTGTTATTATTGATACTAAATAATAAAATAAACTGTGACTGTAATTGCATGATTGGTGTTCGTTTGGCAATGATTATTCATCATTACAATCGAACACAAATCACATTTTATCTCGTCACTGATTGAGTGGTAAAACATCAATAAATATGAAATTTTCTAATAACTAATTGAGATTTAAACTAAAAAAATGAAGATGGATTCAGAGCATTATATTATATATTCAAGATATATTTATAATTTTTAATTGAGCATGCGAAGGAGGATGTTAATAAGTTAGACATATTTTGCATACAAACAAAATTGAACTAATTGAACTAACTTGAAAATTATTTAAATAATAAACAAACTATGTGACTAAATTTTTATAACAAAACCTTCAATATTTCACCCATTTTGTGCTATTAGTTTTTTTCAAAAATCAAAACAATTTAAAATCTTACTAAGCTTAAAGACGCATGCAACAAAATGCAATAGGACCCAACCAATTTAGATTAATAAATTAGGTTGGATGAGCTTATTTTTTTTTTTTGGGACATTGGGTAATTTTCTGCCATTTTGGACTATATTGCAATCGTTATCATGATTTACGACAAGATTGCCGTGGCACAATAACCCAGAAAATTCTGCGGAACACCTAAATTATTTTAACTATATAATAAATATTTTGAGGCATAAATGTTTTCAGTATTATAACACTTTGATAAGCTAAGAGGCTTTCTATAATGTTATGATTGACATTATCAAACTACAGTAAAACCCCAATAATTCGAAATTTTCCATAATTCAAAATTTTTAGAACTCACAAGTATCAAAATGTTAATTTCATAGTAGATTAATACCGATAATTCGAGAATCTCGGTAATTCGTAATTCAAAATAATTTTTAGGCCGTTGCACCATAAATCAATACATTTTAGTTCACATAATTTGAATTTTTTTTTCAAATTTGATAAAATTAAAAAAATATTTCAATTTTTTTCGCAAGGTAGAACCACAAATATTTCAATATCAGGTACCTATGTTAGTTATTGAAATGTCACGATCTTTGTATTATGATAATAAATCTTATGTTTTCAAAAAGATTTCTTGAAATACTAAAAAATACAGCCATTTTCACAAAGTTAAAGGCTTTTTTCATGAGTTTTACGATTTTTGACTAATGTCGCAATCTTAACACAATTTTTTTTGTACTTTGAATTAACGGGGCTCTGCTGTATTTGGTGAATTTTTAATTCAATATAAATATATTTTATAACATAATATGGCAAGAAAATTAATAAAATGTAATAATATAACAAATATAATAAACAAGTAAAATTTAAAATGGAATGTTTATAAACATAAAGACACGTATAAGACAATGTTTAAGAATTTTCATGCAAATATATAACCATACTAGATACTTTGTATCATAATTTAGAGTGGCGGAATTATTATTTTAACCAGTTAAACAATAACAGTTATTTGAGATTTTTATCTGATTGTATCGATGATTGGTAACTGACTCATCGCAATTTGACGGGCAACCATCGGTGCACTAGACAACAGTTAAATCTCAGTCTCACCTGACAAAATATTTAAAATTAGATGTAATAAATCTCACTATGTCAATCACATTTTCATACAGGTTGTCTGACAGCTAGTAGCAAAAACTTTAGGGGCATCTTATTTATGCAATTTTGAATAGAAAATATTCTTTACACTTTGGGTGAAATGTCGACAGTTAAAAATTAAGCAACATTTTTTACTTATTTTTAGTAAAACATCAGACTATCACTACAGTATTTTGTATAGAAAATTAAAAATTTATTTGGTTCGATACAAGTCAAATAAAATTATTAAAACCTTGCAGAAATTAGAAAAATATATTTTTTGTCAGGTTTCGTCAATTTAAAGAAAATAAGTCAGAAATATTGCAAAACATTTTGATGTCGCTTATCTCCATAACTGTCGACATTTCACCCAAAGTGTAAAGAATATTTTTTATCCAAAATTTTATGGATAAGACTTCTCAGAAGTTTTTGCCACTAGCTGTGAGACACCCTATATACATTTTAATAAAAATAAATAAATACATTTATAAAAACTTTGATAATACTCTGGAAATTATCAAGATCTTAATTTGCTAATCAACATAGTTTCAAATAGAACCTAGATTATCGGTGTCTCCATATTATTCAAACTGAATGAATTTTTAAAATTGTGTATTAGTGCGGCTAAAAGGGAACAAACAACAGACACAAAAATATATAAAGGTTTCTTTTAAGAAATAAAACATTCTGGTTTTATTCTAGGTGTGCATATTTAAACCAATTCCTTTTTCCCAATACGGGCTCTACCGTACGCACAGGATAAGAAATGCAATCAATTTGCATCATTAACCTTTCGAGTTTTAAATTTACAATAACTAACCCTATTCGAGTTTAAAATACTCAATAACTGTACCTATTAATAAAAAACGAAGCTCAATTTTTGTGCTGAAGACACATATATGATTTTAAGAAAAGGCTATTCGTAATGTGTAGTCCGTTTTTTGCACAATTTTCACAGTGTTAAGCGTAGCATGAGCTCTCTGTTATCATCAGTAAACACTGCTCTACTTTTCTATTCTACTTAATTAAAAATTGATTATAAATTTTACTATTTTTCATAAATAACATTAATTTATATATATCTAGATTTTGAGACTTGTTTAGATTGTATAACTTTCAAGTTAAATACTTCTAAAGCTTCTACTTTGTAAATTTAAACTATTAAATAAGTTATTATTAGATAAAATATACTTTATTATAAATAGTATAGTTTAGCATTTATATTCTTATGAACAGAAATTATCACGCATTTGCACAATTGAAAGAATCTAAAAATATAATATTTCACATAACTGTCATTAATCGCTAAATATGAGATGTGTACTTCTATCACTTTCATCTTTTAGATATGTATTTCAATCACTGTTATCTATTTGATACACTTAAACCGTAATCAATATACATTAGACCCTTGATTATTCAGGGTTGCATTAACTGGGAAATTTAACTGGCAAAACTGATCTTTTATTACAGAAAATAATATTGGGGAAATTGTCCCATATCATCCTGAGTGCAAGTAAGACATTTCAAAAAAACGCTTTGAGTTAAGAATGTCATATTTTATTGTTAGTTTTACTATGTACCAAAATATTATCTTTGTGAGGCATTCCATTATTTTTTACAATGAAAAGTGATACATTTGCATTTGATACGTTTTTAATTAAGATAAATTATAGAAGTCTCACAGAGACAAAGCTATTTATATGAGAAACGTGTGTGGAAATCTTTTATTCAAATTTTTTAAATTTGTATATATGTTCCAAATTGAAACCTTCCATATATTTGAGGGGACTATGCTAGAGACACCTGTAGTCCTTCTCATGAAACAGTATACATAGATTTCATAACTGGTTATAATACCTCTATATTTTTAATGAGGAGTAATAAGCAATATTCTTTTCAATGTATATATATATGATATTCTTCCGAAATTATTTAACATATACACTAGAATATGCCTGAAAATCGATTTTTTTTAAACTTCTTTTATAAACCAGTATATATTTTTAATATTTTTCATAAATTAAGTGCATAAACTGACTATTTTGTTATAAGAGAAATGAAAAGCATTATGATATTTTGTCATATTGATATAAAAAAGTATCACTTTTAACGCTTATGAGAACAAAAGCTTAAAAGCCCATCATCTCAGAATGCATATTTTGGAAAGATGATGGTAGTCTTGCATCATCATGGTGCAATATGTTAGTTACAATATTTAATATAAAAGAGATTTTCCCCTATTATATTTAACATAAAAAATTACTTTCCTTAGGGCCGGTTGTTTCAAGTTGGATTAAAGTAAGCGTTCTCTTAAAGCATAGATTTTTACGTTCTCCACCAATCAGACGATCCGTTTTCGTAAAAATCTATGCTTTTATCGACCGCTTACTTTGATCGAACTTGAAACAACCGGGCCTTAGCATTACAGATAATTGAGTGTCTACTCTAATTACTTCAAATATCACTTTTCATTTCGCCTACATCTATCTATCTTCTTCTTTTCAAACTCACAAAACTATCTTCAATAATTGGTTAAAACTTGAAACATCTTATTTAAAAACATTTCAAAAAACTACAACTACTCTTCAATGGAACAGATCTAAGGCACGGTCTTATATTATAATACTACATAATATTACTGTATACTTTTAATATATTTATTAATTGCCAAACAGGCATCTAGGTATTAATATAATGAATTCACAGCAACTGTCACTGTCTTATGGCATATGTATTCAAAAGAGACTCTCATTTGGAGATTTAATGATAAACATTACGAATGACTCTCTCCACTCACAAAAAAACTCACTCCACCTTCAACTCTGAAACTCTTCGCCATATAAACAAATTATTACTTACAAGTGAAATATCATCCCTGTTTACCTCTCAACCTGAGAACATACCTACTCTAAAGTTTTCGTATACTTTTCAACACTCTTTTGATATTTAATTAATAGAACACCGGCATTTAACTAACCTCTAAAGTAGCGATGAGATATATCGTTTTTGATTATGCATTTTAATTTTATTTTAACATATAAATTATCAACAAATCTTTAATGGTCATGGTAGATAGTTCTAGTATGATACTAAGTTACAATATAGAAACATTTTATGACAACTAGAGCTTGCATTAGTAGATTTATGAATGTAGCCGAAGCAAAAGTGGTGTGTCAAGATAGAAGAATATGGCATTCTATCATCTCTGCCTACCCCTGGAGAGAAACGGTGTGATGGTTAGTTAGTTAGTGTTAGTGTCTCAGAATATTTTTATGATTTGAGAAATTAAAAACACTGCGAATAATAAAATTAAGAGTTATGTAGTGAATTAAAAAGTTGTGTGATATACAAAAGCGCAAATGTAGAATGCATGGGTTAATAAGATCTTACATGTGAATGGCTACATCCCTCAATGTAACTGAATATTGTAGATTTGCGTAAACTTGCTTACTGTAATTATTACTCGTAATTCGGTTAGATCTAATGAAATTAAATCCCAAAATGTGAAATGCAGTTACCGATTTATCTCATCGCTTCTCTAAACACATCAGCTTAAATATCTGATTTTTAAATACAGCGGAACCTCTCATAACGAGCATAATTCATTCCAGAATCTTGCTCGCTATGTGAAACACTCGTTAAGCGAGACAAATTTTCCAATATAAATCAATGTAAAACATGATAATGCGTTCCATGCCGAAAAAATATTCATTTTTAACATTATTCAAATAAAATTACATATATGCCTACTTGTAAATTGTAAAGGATCGTAACAACATAGAATGCGATTTCAATTTGAAAAACTAATTTTAAAAATCGAAACTAGCTTATTATTTATGAATTTATAACAAATAAATAATTCTTTTTTTACTATAAAGCTGTCTAGGAGACATTTTTTTTTGCCGACACTTCAAAATTTGGTGAAAATGTGACACAGCATTATCACTGAATAGATTTGTAACATGCATAGCCACCTTCTCATTAGGATGATGCTTCTCAACGTACGATGCAACAGTTTCCCATGCGCGCTAGTTCAGCTACCGTCACACCTAGTTCTCGCTTTTCAATGATTTAACATTTCATTTCTACAGTTATTTTTATTCTCTTATGACTGTCTTCTTGTGGCTTTTTCCCCGGGTACATTTTTGCAAGGGTTATTAAAATTTGCACAAAAAAAATCGAATAATGTCTGAACACAAGTTTATACAAAAATAAAAACAGACTGATGCCTTCATTATGCGAAATGTTGCTTGTTAAGGAGCAATTTTTTCACAAATTTTTTTGCTCGTTATGCGAATTACTCGTTATGAGAGGTGCTCGTTACGAGAGGTTCCACTGTAAATGTAAAGAAAGAAGATAACCCTTGGTTAGTTTATCCCGGTTCAAAGAGACCCATATGGCAACACCGTGCCGAGAAAATAATATGAATGTACTTAACTCTTTTTCGCACTCAAGTACGCGAGCAAATGGCGACCCCCGCGTTATCTTGAGATTTTTTGAAAAAATACCTCCATAATCTATGTCTCCAGATACTGTAATATTAAAAATGATCAAAATTCTCACACAATGAAATGAAATGAAATAAATATAAGCACAATCATTTACTTCTTTATATATACATTAATTTTTTTTTTTTTTTTCAGTATCACATCGTTTAGTATCACATATTCTATAGGATGGCTCATAGCTGGCAGCAAAAACTTCGGGGGGCCTTTTTCATTAAATTTTGAATAGAAAATATTCTTAACACTTTGGATGAAATATTGACAGTTACGGAGATAAGCGACTTCAATGTTTGCATTTTTTTCAATATTTCTGACTTCTTCTCTGTAAATCAGTGAACTATCACTATGGTAACTTATATGGAATATTAAACTTCATTCACTTTTTTAAAAATTTAAGCAAAAAAAAAATCAATTTTCTGCGAGGTTTTAATAATTTTATTTAATTTGTATCAAAGTAAATGAATTTTTAATATTCAATATAAATTAACTTTTTATAAAAAATAAGCCAGACTGATTGAAAAATAATGAAAAATTTTCTTATCTCCTCAGCTGTTGACATTTCACCCAAAGTGTAAAAAATATTTTCTATTCAAAATTGAATTAAGTTTTTGCTACTAGCTATGAGACATTCTGTATATCACACTTAGTCACGCTTACATCTTTTTTCATCAGAACTATCATCCATCGACATCATCAAGAGAATCCATAAAAATAACCCAGTTTCACCCATGCTTACCTATAGTTATTTCATGATGGTGTGAAAATGAATAAATTAGATAAAATATATTTGATATATGAAAAATTATTCACAAATGTTGTTAATTTGAGTAATCGCGAGTTTTTAAAATCTCTAAATTTTTGTTAAAATAAACAAAAGCGATATTTACCCTGTCGATACAGATCTCGATAAGGATCTAATAAAAGAAGAAGAAGAGAATATTTACCCACAGAGCAATATCCATACATATTTAAAATCAGAATCATGGAATTTTTACTTCTTATTTTGAATCACGCAATCTAAGTTCCCCAGAGCACACAATACGCCAAAATGGTGCCATACAAAAAAATAGCTCGCATACAAAATTTAACAAAAAATTATAAAAGATGCAATTTTAATAACACGTACAGATATCAGTTAATTCTTATTACTTATACTTACGACGTGAGTTCAAAATATATCGAACCTCGGCAGAAACACATTTATTCATATAACTACAGTTACTCTAATCTCCTTCAAATTAGTTTCCTTGGTAACGCACACACTTTTCCCAGCGGTCCCGAACGCATCTTTTGGAATGGTGTTCAGCTGGGCCGTCGTGTTCCGCATAATTTCTTCTCTTGATTCAGATTGGGCCCTTTCACGTTTAACTTGAGGAATACCCAAAAAACGGGAGAGTAGGGAGCCTGACAAACGAGGAGAGATAACAAATTTTGCAGACTCTCTTGTCAAGCCTAAATCCTCGGTCATAATTGAATGTATCGTTCCAATGCTGGCCCCTACCTCATTCGCAAGTTCTCGGACTATATTTCAACAATGAACAGTCAAGCGGGACATGATTAGACTTTGCACTCGGTCAATCACGCTGTTTTGTGTAGCGTATCCCAAATTTCGGGATATGGACACCAAATAAAAGGTTGCGGTTTTCTCCCGTATATTCTCAAATGCTTTTTGTCGAACGACCCTAAGCTAAACTCAGCGCTAACTGCACGCTGGTTGCTAGAAGAGAGAGAGCAAGAGTCTGCACTCTCCTCTTTTATATCTGCACCCTTTGTACTCTCATTAAGGTGGTTTTTTGAGGGCCTACCAGGATGTGATTTGCTGTCCACTGATGTAGTTGTAATACTCTTTTATCATAGTATCATCGATCTTTCGAACAGTTTCCACTTGGGTATCATCAGGTTTTTGAAAAATTTAATAGAATATCGGTGTTGAAGTTGTTCCGTCATTTCACAACAATTTACAATCCGACAGACACTAACTACACTTCTTCACTAAAAGGCTGACTACCAGCGACTGAGGTGGGAAAAAATTCATGCACTAGCACGAATGTCCCCTACGCATCTCCACCAGAGGACACCTCTCATGCTTCATTTATTTTGGCGGGAAAAAATAATGGTTCGATATTATTTGAACACACTTCGTACAAACTCAAATAAAAAGCCTTGTACTGGTAAGGTTATGTTTTACATATTTGATATCACCCCAGCATGCAAATTAGCGTAAATGGCACAAACATTTTTTTGCGTAGATTTAAAGGGAACATTAGTGGCACTATACTACAGCATAACGAACACCTATATACACATGGTGTCACAAAGTTAATAGATACAGATAAATAGGTAATTCAATGTCACATTTAGAGGCGAAAATGCACTATAAAAAATTGAGGCACAATTTTCAGAAAGGCACGAATTTAGGGTAAATTTAAACAAAAAACTTTAATTTATGCATTAGATATGATAGGTAAAAGTGATTTAAAAAATATGATAGGTAAAATGATAAAAAAACTTTATCAGATATAATAGGAAAAGAGATTTAATTTATTGGATACGATAGGTCTCTACAGATGGATAGGATAGTCAGACCACCCCGGGAGCCTGAAATTTAGGAAGAAATTGGGTGATTTTGGAGGTGATAAATTTTTCTTTTTTGTAAAGACTTATTTAATGTACATATTAAACTCATATTTTATTGAAAATTTTTTGAAAGAAAGAACAATATATCCGCATCATGTCCATTCCCTTGGAGCTCCTCCCCCGTGACTGAGATGCAACATTCTCCGTTGTATGTTTGTTTGATACAGAAAATAATGTTGTGCACTTATGTAGAAATGAAAAGTGTAGCATATCCGATTTAGAAAAAAGTTTGTAAATATTTCATTTCTTAATTCGTACATGACTTTATTTTTAGACTCGGGCAAACCGGGAAATGTTGTATTTCAGTCAGGGCAGAGAATGAGGCAATTTTTTTTTTTATCAAAAATTTTCCAATACAATAATAGTTTAATATGTAGGTACTTTATTAAGTACCAATAAAAAAAATTATATAATTTATCACCTTGTAAAGGTGGTGCAACTAACTTCTTAATTTATTACCACATTTAAGATTCATTTTTTTACGTAGGAACAACCAAATTAGCGCGTGTCTTATTGTCGAAAGGTAGGCGATATGCGATACTACATATGTGTCTGCAAAAACCTATTTAAACTACGTAAGTCATGAGTCATGTTATAACATTTTTTATATATATCTACCAATTTTCACACCATATGCTATATATAAAATATATATGCGACATATACACAACAGATCACTATGATCTATAATTTCAGCATGCACACAATGGAAGAACACATATTTATAAATACTAAATATTATGACAAAGTTAAAGTTCAACAGAAATGAAAATTGAGTTACAAATAAACTATCTATAATATATAATAAGGTACTGATTAAGGTAGCATGCGTGAAACAACATCAGTTCATCTCACTCCATGGAAACTGCATTTAACACTTGTTTAAAACACATTCAACTTTGATGATTCAATATCTGAAACAAAGAAAAAAAAGATTAATAAATTAAAGAGTTAAGGTTGTTATTACGGTCTTTAGACATATTTAACTGTAATTTCGGATATTTTATATGCACTATATGTATTACCGAGAAGCGAATCTCGACGTTTCGTTGGATATTTATCCAACGTCATCAGGAGGACGACCTTTACCCGCGGAGGTGGAGGTCGAACTGACTAAAGGTGCTGCTTTCTAGGGCGTAAATGTATGCACTTTGTTGTGGAGCGTTCTCTTCTTCTACAATAGAGGTCGCCAGTGTGCAATATGTACTAGTTACGTCGGCGGATTTTACTGCGACTTCTCTCAAGGGTTGAATCAGTGTCATTAGAACAGGGCGCCAAATACTTGATAGTTTCTAACTGTCATCTCTATTGAAATTGGGATATTTGTATATTTCAATGGATTCCCTCACTAATCTGGGTATAAGGTACGGTTCTGTTGATAAGATTTTTGCGTATATCCGAAATTACAGTTAAATGGATTAATAAATGTATCGGGTAGGCTGAAAAATTTGCATATGACTGGAAATTTATTTATTTTGCAATAGGCAGTGAGCGGTTCCTAGCAACGTCAAGCCTGTAATGATAATTTTCTTCAACATAAATAATGTTGCAAACATCTACTCAAGCAATAATCAGATGATACTAGAACGGAGCTATACGGAGAATGATCCAAATTCTTGTCCTGTCCTTGAGATAGTCCTGATCCTGTCATTGAGATAGCACTGTAAACACTTGTACAATAAATACTGCGTTTTATTGTTACGGATCATCTATGATTATGTCTTATCTGAAGATACAACAACTCGTATATACTTCCAACTGTCAAAAACCAAAATTTGCAATGTCATCAGTATCGCACTGATTATAAATTAAGAATTTCATTAGAAAAAAGGAAACAAATAAACAACTGTTGAAATACCAACCTCACCCAAGCGCTCCGGCCGACAACGTGGCCAGCGCACCCAGCAACGCCGTGACTATCCCGCTAGCACTGGCCGAAGTCATCCGCGCCCCTCCATCCGTCTGCCGGAGTCCCTCGTCCATCACTTCTTCCATCAAAATGGGAGAATCGTCGAACTCGTCAGCGGCAGTCAACTGGTCACCGTACATGTACAGCAGATCCATCACAACGCTGTTGGACCAGCCGAAGCCAAGTTGGAGTTCGTACTCACCGCCACCACCGTAACCGCCAGAGATTGTCGCATCGTACTGCAAGAAAGAGCACAAATTAACAGTGGCCCTTGTAGTCCAGTGGGCATGACACTGGCTTCTCATTCTGGGGGTTCCGGGTTCATTACTGGTGAGATCATAATACACTATCTGGGGAGGTAGAAAAAAAATAACGTGGCAAAAAAAGAATCTCCACAAAAAAAAATTTAAATACATAATTACAAAAAAGCCTACTAAAATTACAAAAACTAAAAACTCTAAAACAGGGTATTCACCGTTGCACGATGACACTGATGCAAAATTTACACATGACTTCAAATTATTAAAATGGTAAAAAAAAAAAATTATCTGTGTGCTAAATGTATTAAACACGTTGAGCCATTTTATCACTAAATAGAATCCAGAGAAGCACTATTAATTACACCTGATAATGAGAGGAACTGATAATCTATCTATGATTTAGGCGATCATCTGACATGCCCACAGTTCAATTTTGGTTAGAATCTGAATAAAACAGTCATGAGGTATGAGGAATGCCGAATGGGGTAAGAGGAACCGTTCGGCACAAAGTCATACCCGGGCGTGTGACGACGTCAACATTTTGAGTATACTAAACGTAATATTCTTTTGTTATTCATTAATAATAAAAGATAATTGTTTACTTTGTGATATTGTTAAAAAAATAATCATGTCACATGTCCAACAAAAAGCCCAAAAAGTGGAGCAATTTTCTTTAGCTCTAAAACATCGTTAGTTATTTATTAATTGATAAAATAATTTGGGTAGTATTGATTTATAAAAGTATATTTATTTAAAATATATGGAACTATACGAATACAATTTTAATTTGATACGTTTCCTTACAAAAATGTGCTAAAAAAAATGCAAGAGACGCCGTTAAAAAACATGCTTGTCGCCGCTGATTTTTGCTCAAGTTTTCCGGGCGATCGGGCCTTAAAATAAATATCCAATATACCATTAGGTACCAATTTTTTTAATATAAAGTAATAATTTAATTTGCTACCATCGGGTTCCTATGGTTCTATATAAATTTAAAAGTAAGATCTGTTTGTCATTAATGAGTCTCCATCTACATACTAAAATCATAATTTTTCTACTAGTTTTCACGGGGAAACATTTAGAGAAGCCCTGCGGTATGTACAGTAGGAAAGATAAGATCATAAGATAAGATAATAAAAATAAGATGTGATCAAGATGTGATACCTTCTCAAACATGGCGCTGGCCTCCTTCCAGGCCAAGTGGTTGGAGCGTATCCATTTTGCGGCCCACTCCTGGGCGAGCCTGGTGGCTGAGGTCACCTTCACCTGACGCAGACCGGAGATGACTATGTGTTGCAGGGGCGGCCAGGCATTCGGGTAGTCCCACTGCTCCCCGGAGTGCTCCAAGGTCGTCGGAAGACCACCGGCATAGTTGTCAATCTGAGATGAAAGCAAAAACACAATTGAACATTTGCCTAATTATTAAATTTTGTAAAACAAATTTCATAGCTGATGCTTAATTAAGCTTATCCAAAAAAAATAACAAATGTTTTGAACGCAGTCACCGAGGATAACTAATTTCAAAATGTACTGAATTATGGATTTTGTGTATTATAGGCTAGGTTTCCTACAAAATCTCAAATTCAGTACATTATAAATTAGTAATCTTCAATGACTGCGTTAATTTTTTTTGGATATTACTGCCTTTGCTTTTATACCCCACATACTATAATTTACTTTAATGATAGTCCTTCGTTATACGAAATTAAGTCAGAAATATTGAGAAAAAACTTTGATGTCGCTTATCTCCATAACAATATTACGATATTGAGTATATATTGAGTTATTCTGGCTGTTTTTACTTCTTTAGGTAAAGTTTATTAGTGTACTAAGCGTAAACCTGTGAAAAATCACAGGACATAATAATAATTTAAACTAAAATTTGTAAACTAAAATTAGCTTAAGTTGTAATTCCAGCGTGTTACAAACGTCACGAACCGACAGACAATGAAGTTATTATACTTAGATATTATTACATAGTTACCAATATACAGTACACATGTATTAAGGGTGAAATTGATCTCTAGTTTATAAGAAAATAAAAATGTATTCAATGACATATACCTTGGTGTTGTCCAAGTACTTCATGACCCGGTTGACGTAGTACTCTTGCCGGCTACGATCATAACTCCCAGTCCAAAGCGGAGCCACATTTGTAGGGTAGAAGTAATCACGCCGCTTTCCGTTGTGGATATCATAGTCCAACCAGGCGCCTATTTCCTCGTGCCACAGGATCTAGAAGTATGTTTCATGATAAGTATGATTAAGTACAGTTGTTAGAAATTAAGAGGTGAACAGCACTCAGTTGGGCAAGATCTTGAAACCTAAATGTAACATATCTGAGTGAACGTCTGTTCGAATGAATGAGAGAGACGGTATGAGAGAGCTATAAATTAAGAGATGTCATCTTGCCGCCCTCTTTTACCAAGTAGCTATCATAACGGTAACAGCTTGTGCCGTATTTGCATTCCGTCATTGTCACGTGAGCTATTTGTACAACCAATAAAGTATCATGAAGAAGTATAGGGGTTTGACTGGATTCCCAATACCTACAAAGTCCTCCTCCTATCGCAAGGGACCAGAACATCACAATAAAGGTTGCATTCAAATTAAATAAGGACCTGTAATGTCTACAGTAATCATGTAAGGTCTTCTTTAAGTGTGTGTGCTCTTCAATGTACATAGTTACATTTTGTTTAATTGCAATGCATTCATAGCAATTCCGAGTCCGAGTGGCAGCTGAAATAGCAATGGGCAGAGCATCTGACGAAATGAGAGAACAACATGATGGGTGAAACTTAGAGATAGATATAACCGAAGATATACTGCGTTTGATTCTAAAATATCTATATATATAATTTTCAAATTTCGCAGACTGTATAGGATCAATTGTCACAATTTTTTTGCTGTTGTGCTGGTAGGCTTATCCCTGACGTATCTTAACATCAGCCATATTGGATGCTTATTTTATTATTGGCTGTTGAAAAGGTTACAAGTGTTTTGGTGTGTTTACTTATAGAAGAAACGGAAGAGAGATTTCAAAATTTCTGGCCAAAAACAACACCGTTATGATGCCTCAGCCTCCATAATTGCCGGACGTGGGTCCTGCGACTTTTTCCTATTCTCGAAGATGAAAAAACCCATGAAAGAACGACCTTTTGCCAACATTGAGAAATTAAGGACAAAATCGCTGAATGAGCTACACCGAAAACAAAAATTACGTTCCAGAGGTGCTTTGAAGATTGGAAAAGGTGCTGGAACCAGTGCATTATATCTGATACGGAATATGGAATACTAACAAGAGGATAAAATTAATTTTAATAAATAACGATAGAAGATTTTCTGATAAGAATGAAAATTGCACTTGAATCGCCGAACTCACTCAGGATGGGGGCAAATTTGACAGGATTAAGGATAGGTAAATGGGTATGATTCTAGTGGTCTGTATCAGTAATTAAAAGGGAAAAGGAAGCTCGACTCACCTGCCGACGACATTTCTTTCATCCAGCAACGAGAAATGCCAATGACTCCAAAGTTAACGAATCGACAACACACAATTTCACACACCTACACACCCCATCGAGTGCCGATAAAAATGAATTTCACCCGGTGGTGACGATATATTCTTCCAGATTTGGTGATTGATTTATGCAAGTGTTACTGTCGAGTGATAATTTGGGTCTGACCATAAAAGGTAGGTAGGATAAAGGGAGGGAGGTAGAGTTACGTAA